>JAUELO010000179.1:34612279-34629047 GCA_032357855.1 Amphibolips quercusostensackenii | reverse complement strand
TCCTGAAAAAAAAAAAAAATATTTGAAAAAGATAAAATTGTTTAAACAATATAAAATTATTTAGCAGATAATTTAGTATTTTTAAATTTTACATTATTGATTATTTGTGAAAAAACCTTAAAAAAGCGTTGATAAGTCGCAATATTACGTAAAATTAAAATTTGTCACTCATGGGGATTTTATTGGGGACCCATAAGACCCTTAAAATTTATGATTGATTCTTATTCTCTGACAAATTCTGAATAATATACTGAAATAATGAATTATTTGTAACATATTGTCGCGTTTGAAATTCATTTCAAATAAAGTGTACGGAAGATGCTCGAGTCACAGAATTATTTGACATACATGTCTTACCGTTGGAAAATTATAAAAAAGTAAAAAATTTAAAAAACCGCAGCGGTTTTTATGAAAATATATTCCTGGAAGAAAAGAAAGAATTATTTGTTTTCTAAACATAAATTCCAGTTTTTTCCAAAACAGCACAAGTTACGAAAACACTCAAAGCCATAAAATTGTTTCTCTGAAAAAGTTCTAGAAAAATGTCTCTTGAAACTTTGGTCTATCTCACGTTATTTTCAAGATTTGGCAAAAATATGTATAAATATTTAAAATTTTTATATTTTTTTCTCCACAACGCTATTTTCTCGTGGCATAAAAAAATGACAATAGGCACATTTTCTTTTGTCAGGGCAATAAATTGTATCATATCTGAAAAATTTACGCTTTAACTCAGTAATGGGCATTATCGATTGTTTCAAAAATACCAAATTCAAAGCACAAATCTTAATGTAGAAATTGATTTCAATTGTCAAATCACGTCCATTTTTATTTTTTATGATACCATAATTATATTTTTGAGAAAAAAACAAATCGTAAAGAATTTTTTTTACATATTTTCGCAAAAATGTCGAAAATGACGCGAGACTTTAAGACGCTGGAACAGGGTAGACTTTCATGAAACGTACTTTTTATATAAGGACGAATCTAGAAAAAAATAAAATAAAAAACCGTGGTGTTCTTATGTAAATTGACTTTAAATATTTTCAGAACAGTCGCCACTATTTCTTCAATTTTCAGTTTTTGTTTCTTAATTTTTCAACAGATTCCGTAAGAGGGCGCTTAATTTTAGCCAAAGTAGGAAGAAAAAGATTTTCAATTTTTAAAATTTAAATGTTCATACATTTTTCTTGACATTATTTCGTTAAATCAGTAATTAATAATAATAGTCTTATTCCCTTTCAAAATAAATATATCTTTTAGTAGTGAGTGCTTCTTTGACTTGAGCTTCAATTGTCTGCCCAATTTAAGATGAATTAAGTCAAAGGATAATTTTTTTTCATTGCTTGAAGAAAATGAGGGTGTTAATGATAATTTTAGAGTACATTTCTGTTAGGAATTGTGCGCGAAATGAAAAATAGTTACAGATAAAATTTTTTGTTTTAGGAATGCATAGCCATATTAGGATAAGGGAAAGTAGTTCAAATGGCGCATTTAATTTTTTATCATTAATAGTTTAACCACAATTTTATTGTTCTAAGTTTACTATGTCGTTTAAATGTTCATTTCGGCTTACAAACTTTTCGCGGTCGCTGAACTCGGCTTTCTATTGACCTGTCTCGTGCACATTTGGAAAATTAATTTGACGTAGCACAAAATTCTCTCAAAACAGAGAAAGTTGGGTGATATTTTTAGGAAAATAGGGGAATGATAGTGGTATGAATTCTTTCAAATAAAATATTAAATATTATATAAAATAATTTAAATTTCTTAGATTTGAAGTCGAAATATATTGCAATTTCAACAAGATAGTTGAATTTCCTAACAAAAAAGATTTTCTACCAAAAAAGATGAATTTTCATCCCAAAAAGATGAATTTTCAATTAAATATTTAAACTTTCAGATAAAAAGTAATAATTTTCGACAACTGCAAATAATTTTTAATCAAACAGTTGTGTTTACAACAATCAAATATTTGAATTTTCAATAAAGAAGTTCATTTTCACTTAAGAAAGATGACTTTTCCAACATAAAAGATGAATTTTCAATACAAAGGGTCAAATTTTTAACAAAATAGTTGAATTTTTAACCAAGAAAGATGAATTCATCAAAATTGCAAATAAAAAATTTCCCCGTTTTTATGTTTAGGAAAATGTGAAAGTTATAAGACTGTATAAAAAACATATATCTTAAAAAATGTTAAATATAAAAAAATCCTTCTTCTAATTCAGTGCGGAATTAAAAACTAAAATTTATTTCCTTCCAACTGAATACAAATTTTTGAAATAAAAAATTTTCCTCTTCTGATTAAAAAAATTGCAAATGGAAAATTCCGCTGTTTTCATCTTTGAAAAAGTGTGAAAACATTTTCAATTCAATTCAAGAAGACGAATAAAAAAAATTTAACTAAACAGTTCTATTAACAATTAAAAACAAAAAAATATAACTTTTTCACGATATAAAATTAATTTTCAATTCAAAAGGACGAATTTTTAATAAAACAGTTGAATTTTCGACCAAAAAAGACGACTTCATAAAAATCGTTGAATTTTCAACCTATAAAGATGCATTTTCAACCAAATGGTCGAATTTTTAAATAAAAAAATCCGCATTTAATCAAAAAAAGTTGAATTTTTAAGCTGAAAAGACGGATTCTGTGGAACACAGTTAAATTTTTATTTCGAAAAGTTGAATTTTCAATAAAAATGTTTATTTTCAACCAAAAAAGATGACTTTTCTAACATACGATGAATTTTCTACCAAGTGACTAATTTGTAACAAAACAGTTTTTCGACCAAGTAAGATAAATTCATAAAAATCATTGAATTTGAAACCTACAAAATGCATTTTCAACAAAATGATCGAATTTAAAAAAAAAAATTAAAATTCAACCAAAAACAGTTGAATTTTCAAAGCGAAGAGACGGGTTTTTTAGAACAAGCAGTTGAATGTTCTACTCCAAAAGTGAATTTTCAAGAACAATGTTGATTTTCAACCAAGAAAGATAAATTTTCTACCATAAAAGTTTAATTTTATACCAAAAGACTAATTTTCAAACAGTTCAGATAGATGCACTTTTAATCAAAGTAGACAAATTTTCAACTATTTGGTTGCATTTTCCTCTGAAAAATATATTTTTAAACCAAAAATAGAATTGCCAAATTTTCAGCTTCAAAAATTAATTAACAAAATAACGAATTTTTAAACAAGTAGTTAGATTTTTAACCATTTCGATTAATTTTCAAAAAAAAAAATTAATTTTTAAACCAGAAGGACAAATTTTATCAAAAAACATGCATTGTCTACCAAATAGTAGAATTTTATATTTATAAAGGATGAATTTGCAACCAAAAATGGAATAGTTAAATTTTGTGACAATAAAATTAGTATTTAACAAAAAAATGATTATTTAACGAAAAGGTAAATGTTCAACCAAAGTGGTGGATCTTGAAAAAATGAATTTTGAGCAAACTGAATGAACTTTCTATCAAGCAGTTAATTTTCAATCAAAAAGTTAAATTTTCAACCAAAAAGATTAATTTTCCACTAAGAGAATTGATGTTCTAGGAAAAAGACAAATTTTCAACAAATTCATCATTACAATAGTTTAATAAAAAAAAAATATAGTTGAATTTTTAACCGAAAATATCAATTTTCAACAAAAAAGTAATTTCTTAACATAATAGTTTAATTTTATACTAGAGTGTTTGAATTCTGGAGCCAAAAAGGCGATTTATCTACAAAACAGTAGAATTTTCAACCGAAAATATCAATTTTTAACAGAAAAGGTTATTTTATATGAAAATGCCGACAAAAAATACGATATTAAAACTAAAATGATGAATCGTAAAAAAATAATTTTCGAAAAGTATTTAACTTTTATCCAAGAAGTTAATTTTCTACTCAAAAGAGATTAATTTTTAACGACAAATACAATAGGTGATATTTTACACAAAAAAGATTTTAGTTTAAAATAAAAAACAGTTCAGTTCTACACAAAAAATAAATTTGAAACAAAATACATTAATTTTCAACCGAATAGTTGAATTTTCAACTAGAAAAGCTCAATTTTGAATGAGAAATATTAATTTTCAACCAAAAATGAAATAATTACTTTTTTCGTTAAATAATTAATTCTCCACCGTCATAAACGAGTTTCCAACAAAATAGTTTGATTTTCAATCAAAGAGATGAAACTTCAACTTAAACGGTGAATCTTGAATGAAAAAATGAATGTTCAATAACAGAGTCCAACATTCAACCCAAAAAATGATTATTAACCAAGAAGATTAATTTTCGAACAATGAAATAGTTAAATTTTCCACCAAACAAAGAGAGTGTTTGAGATATAGTTTGAGAGATAGTTTTCCACTATCAACCAAGAAATACAATTTTTGTCCAAACAAGATAAGTGTTTACAAAAAAGTAAAACTTTTTACCAAGTTGTTAAATTTTTTATTCAAATAGGGGAGTTTTGAACCAAACGAGATGGAATTTGAACAAAAAATATAGTTGTAGACATTTAAACCAAAAATAGTTGGATTTCTTTGAAAATGGGAAATAAGAGAAATAGGGGAAGGAATGTAAAATCTGAATGATTAAAGTGATTTTTAAACTTATTAAGTACTCATTAGACTTAATATTTTAATTTTATACCAAATTGTTAAAGTCTTAAGTGAAAAAGTCAAATTTTCGACCCAAAAACAGATTAATTTTCAGCGAAAAATGCAATAGTTGATGTTTTACCCAAGAACGATTTTAGTTTGAAATAAAAAACAGCTCAATTCAACCAAATAGTTGAATTTTCAACTAGAAATATCAATTTTAAATCAGAAACATTAATTTTTTATCAAAGAGATGAATTTTCAACTAAAACGATGAATCTTGAATCAACAAATAAATTTTCAACAATAGAGTCCTTCATTTAACCCAAAAGATGATTTTCGACTAAGAAGATTATTTTTCTAACAATGAAATAGTTAAATTTTTAACAAAAAACCCAGATAACAATTTTATCACACCATGCCGTCAATGCGCAGACACTCGTGCATATTTTCACGCACGACATGCGTTTATATCAGCACGCAGATGTGTCCTCCATGGAGGCGCTTTTGCCAGTCATGTCGCGGAAGGCGCGTTTGTGCGTGCATGAAGCAAGCATTTAGTTTACACAATGAAGGGAAAAATAAATTATTGAATTGTTTAATTTTAGGCTTATAAAACATTTTATATTAACATATAATGCATATAAATGTAAAAAATTATACCAAATGAATAAATATCCGTATCGAAACGTTAATTACTTTAGAAAACAAGCAGTTTTCACGAGATGAAACCTGAGTCGCCATTTTCTCCCAAACCTTTTTAAATTCTGAAAAATGACTATTCTCGTGGTTAAAAATTGAAATGTCTAGTTAAAAATTCGTTTTTTTTGTTTATAATTTTATTATTTTGTTGACAATTCAACTTGGACGAAAATTCAAGTATTTGGTTGAAAATGGAACTGCTTTGTTAAAAATTCAGTTTATTAGTTAACGATTGAACTATTTTGTTAATAAATAATTAATCACTGAAAAAAAATTGAACTAAAAAATTTCCCCTTTTCATCCAAAACCAAATGTTCGAAATAAAATAATCGATCCCATCAAAAACAATAAAGTCTATTTGAAAAAAAAAAAAATTAAAAACCAATTTTTTTTCTTAAAAAAAACCATTCACCTCTTTACAAATGTTGAAAACAAAATATTACCCCCTTCCAATTAAGAAAAGAATTGCAAATAAAAAATTCCCCCGATTTGATAAAAAAAAGTGGAAATTAGAAAATTTGTCCCCCTTAAACAAAATGAAAATGATGAAAATACTAAATATGACCCCATTAAAATCATTAACAATGTTAAACATGAAAAAATTCACTCCTGTGTTAAAAAAAATTAAAAACCAAAATGGAGTTCCTTTAAATTCTGAAAAATGACTATTCTCTTGGTCAAAAATTGAATTATTTAGTTGAAAATGCCTTTTTTGTTGTTTATAATTTTATTATTTTGTTGATAATTCAACTTGGACGAAAATTCAAGTACTCAGTTGAAAATGGAACTACTTTGTTAAAAATCGAGTTTATTAGTTAAAGATTCAACTATTTTGTTAATAAATTGTTATTTTATGTTAAATAATAATCTTTCAACTAAAAATTAAGCTATTTTAGTTGACGGTTCATAATTTTAGTTGGAAATTTATCATTTTGTTTAAAATTGTAACCATTTGTTAAAAATTGGCTATTTTTTGGCTAAAAATTCATTTTTCAGCTAGAAATTTAACTGTTTTATCTTTATTGCAAATTTATCTATTTTAGATAAAAATTAAACTATTTGGTTAAAAAATTTTTTCTGGGTATTGGTTTAATATATTTTATTTTTTAATAATTAGTTATTACATGTTTTTTAATATTTTGTATCTTTCTGCTTCAATGTTATATTTTAACTGCTTTTAATTTTATGTTTTTTAAAATATATTTTTATTTTGCACACAATCATTTTTTCAAACGTTCTTCTTTGTATTCATTTGAATTTCGGATTAAAAACTCTTCTTTATAGGTAATAATTATTCATTTATATTTCCTTTAGCAGGTTACAAACTGCATTCATAGTGCATGCATGTATGCGTCGCATAGTTCCGTCACGAGGTGATTGCACGCATGCTGACATTAGCGGCGCATTGTGCAGTGTGCACACACTAAAGTCGTATTCACCAAATATTCTTAGAAGTGGTGTATTCTTGTAAGCATTTCGTGTGCGCATCGATGTGCGCGAAACGTGCGTGCACGAATTGTTATCTGTGAAGATGAATCTTTGACCAAACAAAAAAATTCAAACAAAGTAGTTCAACTATCAACCAAGAAGTGGAATTTTTGTCCAAAAAAATGACTTTTTTACAAAATAGTTGAACTTTTAACCAAATAGTTAAATTTTTTAAATCAAATAGGAGGATTTTTGACCAAAATTGAATTAAAAAAAAAAAGGAAAAGAGGGAAATAGGAGAAAAAGTATGAAAGCTGAATGATGAAAGTGATTTTCAAACTTATTAAGCTGTTATTTTTAATTTTTCTTGAATATTTTGAATACTTAATAGAATCATTATTGATTTTACAATGATCGATGAAGATATCGACGATCCGCTTCGACGCCCTTTTACGAAAGTTCCGCGATTGTTATTTGGCACGATTTCGAATCTGGTGGAGCATGACAAAAAATTATTGAATTGTTTTAAGGAAACGAGACCATACTTTCTTCCTTTTCGATCAAATCGTCCTAGCTACGTAATATAAATGTAATTTTATTTAACCGTTAATCAAACAATAAATAATGAGTTAAAACTATTTTACACGTTTCTCGTTTTTACTTAAATGTGAATTGAAATAATAGAACCCAATTCAAGAAATTCCAACTATATTTGGTTGAAAGTTAATTCTTTTTTGATAAAATGTCTACAATTATATTTTTGGTTCAGACCTCATCCTTCTTTAGTTAACATTTTTATTATTGCGTTGAGAATTTAATTATTTTATTGAAATTCAAATATTTTATTAAAAAGTGATATTTTTTGGTAGTAAATTTAACTTTTTAATTGAAAATTTGTCTTTTTGGATAAAAAACCAATCTTTTTTGGAAGGAAATACATTTTTCTTCGTATAAAATCACCTCTTTTTTAAAATTAAACTGTCTTAAACAAATTGTCTTTTTGGCCTAAAAATTCAGCTAAATTTGGTTAATAATTCAACTTTTTTGTTGAAAATTCACCTCTTTTGCTTAAAAGTGCAGCTGTTTGGTTCTAATTGCAAACTGCTTGGTTAAAAATGATTTTTTCTTTTTTTTTGAAGATTTATTTTTTCTTGTTTAAAAATTAACTTTTTTGTTGAAAATTTATCTTTTCGGGATCAAAAGTCAAATTTTGTCTAAAAAGTTCAAATTTTGAGCTTGAAATTGCAACTTTTTTGTTAGAAATTCATCTCTTTTGGTACGGAATTTATCTGTCTTCTTGAAAATAATCTTTTTCCATGAAAATTGATCTCTTTTTTGTAAAAATGCCATCTTTTTTGGGTAAAAATACAGCTGCCAGAGCAACTGTTTAGTTAAAAATGTATCATTTTAGTTGAAAATTCATCTCTTTAGTTAAAAACTAAACTATTTTCTTGAAAATTCGTTTTTTAAATAGAAAATCAATGCTTTTGGTTAAAAATTCATCTTTTTGTTGAAGATTCAACTATTTCAATAAAAAAATATATTTTGTGTTAAAAATTCGTCTTTTTTGGTAAAAAATTAATCGTCTTGGTGAAAAATTAATATTTTTGGTTGAAAATTCAGCTTTTTAGTTGAAAATTAAACTATTTTGCTGATTTTTTTTCTATTGAAAATCAATTGTTTTTACTAAAAATGTGACTTCTCAATTTTTTGTTGAAAATTGATCTTTTCTGGTTGTATATTTATGTATTTGATTGACATTTCGTCTTTCTGGTAGAAAATTAATCTTCTTGGTTAAAAATGTATACTTTTTGGGTAAAAATGAAACTGCTTAGTAGAAAAATAATCTATTTTTGATTTAAAATTAAAATATTTGTTGTTGAAATATTAGCTGTTGCGCCAAGAAGATTTATGAGTGTTACGTATTACGTGTTTTGTTGGGAATAAATCTACTTGGCTTAAGGTTGAACCACCTTGTGAAAAGACATTTTTTAGGTTGAAAATTTATCATTTTAGTTTGCAGATCCAACCGTTTGGTCGTAAATAAATTTTTTTGATGAAAAATCATATTTTCATGTTGAAAATTAAGCTATTTAGTTAAAAATCAAACTATTTATTTAAAAAATGTAACTATTTTGTTGAAAATTTGTTTTTTTTTGCTTAAAAATAATTTTTTTCTGAAAATATAGGTATTTCATTTTTGGTCAAAATTTTTCCTTCATAACTTGATATTCATCTTTTAGGTATAAAATTCATCCATTTAGTTGAAAATTCGTATATTAGGGTAGAAAATTAATCTTGTTTGTTGGAAGTTCATAATTTTTATTGAAGATTTAATTTTTTTTAATTTGTCTTTTTTCGTTGAATTAAACTGGTTAAGATTTTCTTTTTAATTAGTTTTTTTAACCAAAAATTTTACGACTTTCAACATTTTTGTTGTTATTAAAAATTAGTTTTTAACTGCAAATTTAACTGTTTAATTTTTGGTTGAAAACTCATCTTTTTTAGTTGAAAATTTAACAATTTACTTAAGGTGGTTTTTTGGGTCAAAAACGTAACTTTTTTGTTAAAAGTTTATCCTTTTGGATTGAAAATTCATCTTTCATAGTGAAAAAATCATCTTTCATAGTGGAAAAATCATCTTTCTGGGTTGAAAATTAATCTCTTTTGGCTGAAAATTCATTCACGTCTTCAACATTTAATTGATTCACTTGCATGGAAATGATTGATCATTGATTAGCAATTTATTAATTAATTTTTTACTTTAGATAAATTTTAATGCGTGAGCGAAATTTAAAAATGATTAATTTTTAATGACTTTCTCTCAAAATTCTGATTAAAGAATACTTCGATTTCAAAGAAAATTTTGAATTGTCTATTTTTTAACCTAAAAGTGTTAAAAGAAAAAATCTACGTTAAAAAAAACACTACTTTTGAAAAAAGTTAAATTTATATTTGATATCTTCATTTTTGAAGGACTAATATTTTTTTTAATAATGCTTATGATTGATGAAAAATGCTTGCTCTATCTGATACTTTTTTCCAGATTGTTTAAATTTGTTGGCATTAAATTTAAAGGAGTTAATTTTTCAGGTTTCCAATTTCAAATTGAAGAATATTTTAGCAAAATAAATTTAAATTTAAAACATTGTGGATTAACCAATTAAAAATTAGGAGATGTAAACACAATTTTATCATGGAAATTAAATAAATTAATCACTGAAAAAAATTTGAGCTAAAAAATTTCCCCTTTTCATTCAAAACCAAATGTTCAAAATAAAATATTCGATTGCATTAAGAACAAGAAAGTTTATTTTAATTAAAAAAAAATTAAAAACCAATTTTATTTCTTGAAAAAAACCATCCACCTCTTTACAAATGTTAAAAACAAAATATTACCCCCTTCCAATTCAGAAAAGAATTGCAAATAAAAAATTCCCCCGATTTTATCAAAAAAAGTGAAAATTAGAGAATTTTTGCCTTTTCAACAAAACAGAAATGATTAAAATACCAAATTTGACCCCATTGAAATCACTAAAAATTTCAAAAATAAAAAAATTCTCTCTTGGTTTGAAAAAAAATTAAAAAGCAAAATTGACTTCCTTCAAACTCAATACAAATGTTAAAAAGAAAAGAATTTTCTTCTTTCAATTCAGAAAAAATTGGAAATAAAAAACTGCCCCATTTTTATCTTCAAAAAATTTTTTTAATTACATAATTTTTTCCCTTTTAACTTAATATAAATATAAAAAATACAAAATGTCTCCATTTGAATTCAGAAATATTAATAAATAATAATAATACAAAAATAAATAATAATACAGTATTATTTTCCAATTTAGAGTAAAATTAAATGCCAAAATTTCCTTCGTTCTAATTATAAAAAATGTTAAACATAAAATAATTTTTTCTTTAAAATGAGAAAAATATTGAAATATAGAGTCTGTCGCGCTTTAACTCAATTAAAATATTAATCCAAATGTTAAAAATTAATAACGTCCCTTTTCCAATTCAGAAAAAAGACAAAAAATTCTCCTATGCAACTTAAAATTAATGATAAAAATTAAAAACTTTCCTTTATCAACTCAAAGAAATAAAAATAAAAAATTTAACTTTACAAACTCGAAAGAATTTTAGATTAAACTCATTAAAAATTGAATAATTGTACGTGAGATTGATTGGGTGACATTTAACTAATTGTAAAAGTCTTTTCAATAAAAACTTAAAAAATTATGGTATTAACAGAGATATAATTCAGAAAAACAGATGCTAGTTGAGAAATAGTCCTTCATACATTAAAGGGCTTCCAATTTTCAATTTGACAATATCAAAAGTTTTATATATATATATATACGTATAAGTATTTGAACTTTTACAATTAAAAATTTAAATAATTTAACAAATTAGAGAATTTTTTCATGTTTGAAAGTTTTAAGTTTTCAATTTGATGACGGAAGAAAGGTTTCTTAACCGAAAAAAGACCAAAATTTTTTTTTGTTTCAGAGTCCCTGAAGCAAAAAGGGATGCTTCTTCTTTTCGAGCACAAATTGAATAACCGATATTCTATCATATTTTACTTATATAATCAATTTAAATCATTTATAAAATTTATAAAACACTAAAAATTTTAAAAGTTATAATTATCGAATTTTAAATTGTTTATCAAGAGACTTTATGAGCAGGCGAAAGTTTATATTTGCTGTAGAACATGCATAGAAATAGCTTTTTTACTATTTATCTAATACTGCTTTCCCCCTTCGATGGTCAGCATAATTATTCAATGTTGTTTCAGAATTTAATTTTTTTTCATTTTAATGTTAAATCGATTGCTTGCACTTACAATTTTTGCAATCATTTTCATTTAAATATTTGCAATCGCATAACATTGTCTCACTATACCTTTTATTATTATGATTAAAAAAACGAAAATACAGTTTTTTCAAATATATTTTCACCAGAATTATACCTGATTCACCGGAAATAATCGAATCGATACTTTACGTAATGAAAAACAAATCTTCGAAATAATAATAGTAATATTTATTGGAAAATAACATTACAATAGGTAACCATAATCGAATGGCACGTTATTTGTTCCTTCATTTCTTATGTGCTAATGGCAGAAGCTATAAATAAATAATGACAGAGTTAAGATATATAGTAAAACAGGTAAATGCTTGAAAATAGAAGCTTAAAAATGATTCAAGTTTTCATTGAGTATTGCATATTTTATATTCTTTTCTAAAGCAGTTCAAGCATAGAGTTTTTCTTTTTTCTTTCACAGAAAAGAAAAATTTAAAAATATCTTAAATTAAAATAAAAGGAAAGAATTCTATTTAAAAAATATCGTTCATTTTAGAAATAGTCTATGGGAAAAATAATCATTCTCGTGCATCTGTAAAACTAATATCAGTAGTATTACAAACATTATATACATACAAAAGCCACATATATCTAGCAAAATTATTCTAAAACAACGGTAACTGTAGTTTTGATTTTTCCTAATTCTATAAAAAAAATAAAAAAGTGTGGAAATAAATGCTTTTGTAGGACAATTTAATCGTCCTTTGATTCTTTTTCCGTTTCACTAGTCAAAATCTACATCTTGCAAAGATTTAAATATTTATGTACAAATTTGGAAGAAATAAGTTATTTACATTTATCCTGGTTATCAGATACACAGTTTTTAGTGTCACCAACCTAAGGGAAGAATATGTTAAGAATGTTATTCGGCGAAAAATAAATAAATAAGAAAGCCAATTATTCCCTAGTCAGTTCTTCAAAATTTAAAGTTCATTTTGAGATTGTAACTTCTCTCAAAAAGGGATTATCCTGAGGAAAGGTTGGTCTGAATAATTAAAAATTATATTTAAACATTCTAATCCAATCGTCTCATGAACAATGTTTTCTTTTAAGTAATGGAGAGTAATTCGTTATACAAGTATTTTAATTTTAACTAAAAAATTGTAATGATTTCCTATTTTTTAGCTACTTGTAACTTTAGTTTTCGTGAATAGTTCATTTTATGACCAAACTTCCCAACATTTCTATTTAATTAGTGGAATCGATAAGAAAGTAGAAAATTCTATTTTTAAATGCATACATCCTCTACTTTCATTCCTTTTGTTAAATCAAGAATTAGCTTCTTCTAAAAGTAATTCTGATTGAAATTGAGCATTTTAAACGAGAAGATTATCATCCTGACAGGCTGGACCCTTACTTGGCCAGTTACATGCTCCAGCACCCGAATCAAAGGTCAAATGAATTGGGCAGTTAAAGATGGGTCGAGAGAATCTCTTTTTCCATTCATCCCAGTGACACACATAGAACTTGTTGCAGAGCTTAGGATGTCTAAAGAGACCTGGCCTGGCGCATTCTTCATCACCATCACCACCGTTTAGAGCTGCCATTTGGTGTTTTTCAATCTCAAATCTCTTCTTTCCTCTAGCATTACTAGTAGAAGAATCACTTGCGAAGAGCGATTTGCCGGATCTTCCATTGGCTGTTCTGCTGGAAGTGATGGATGGACTTCCAAAATTGTTATCAACATTTACGACGAATGTTGAAGGTCCTCCAACTTGAGCACTGAGAGCTGGTCTTCTTCTCAATGCTGGAGGAAGATATGTAGATGATGAACTTTCGGTTGATGATGGAAGATATGCTGATGATGGGTTTCCTAAGGAAATAAAAATTTTGTGTTATTAAAGAAGAAGTTGAATTAAATCAGCATTCTATTAATATTTTAAATATTTTAATTGTAGCCTATCATACCTCTATAATCATCATAGACAGCGATAATTGGCCCCCTATACTTCTCAGACTGATTTACAGTTGTTGGACAAGGTTCACTCGTTGTTGCTTCAATCCTCTCAGGTTTTGCACCTTCAATTCTAACGAGATCCTTATCAGCTTTGATCCTTACAACTGCTTTTTCCGCTTTAAGTTGTTCGATAGCCTTATCCGCTTCGATATCCACATAGACATCAGATTCGTCGTAATTAGCTAAATCAACAACCCCTCTAGATGAAGCAATTCGTATATGTTTCCTGTCAGGACCTCGGAAAATATTGAAAGGATCTGCTTTGCAAGTACACTCAGCTCCTAATTTTCCAATAAGGAGTGGATGCAAATCAGTTAGCTTCACAATAATCTTCCTACCTTTGCCCCTACCAATTTCTGTAGAACTTGATTTTTCTTCTGTTGATTCAAATCCCGCTGTTGTGGAGGAGGTCTTGCGATAATTGCCGTTATAGGTGTTTATAGATGGTGTCATAGCTGTCGTGTATGGCCTTCCATATGTTCCCGTTGATGACTCTGACTCTGATTGTGTTCCTCCTAATTCTACTAATAAGTATGGATGTGATGTTCCTAGATACTTAGTCTTCATCTCATCAATGTATTCATTATTAGGTGTATATTTTGCTGATCCTCTGCTTGTATCTTCAGAGATCTGTTTAGTTTGTTGACTGCTGAAATCAAATCCTGAGGAAGATCCTCCGAAAGCTGTTATAGCCTGAGAACCTGCTAATGTTTTTCCTACAGTCGGGTAACCTTGATCAGACGTGGAATATGATAGACTCTGAGGTCTGGTTGCTGATTGTTTGGCTGGTTTCGGATAAGTATAACCGGGAGTATTTGTTATAGGTTCAGCTTTTGAACCAGGTCGCCTTACAGGTTCATTAGAAGAGAGTTGCGGTGTCGCGAATGGTTTTCTGAAGCTAACTCCATTTTCGGGGGAAATTGTAGTCGATGGTGTATATACCTGTAAAGTAAGTAAATGAGAAAATGTTATAATGAATTCAAAAACAATTTAGTTTCTTAATTATTGATGATCTAAATTTTATGATTGGTAATTGCAATGGTTGTCAATTCATATACCGTTTGAGGAACAGTGACTGATCCTTGATTATAGCCTTTCGCAGAGGATGTGACAGAATTTTGAGTAGACGCGCCATTTGTGTAGGAGTAACCAGATGACGTAGTTGAACTTGCATCTGAAGATCCATGATAGATCTAATACAATTAAATATAAATAAAATACGTATCAGATATCATTCATTTTGGATTCAAGCTTTGCAGCTACTATATAGATAAAATTTTTTCAATCTCACCTGGCCTTGTTCTGCTTTAGAAGACTGAATGACGTCTACACTTGGTCTACTGGTTATCCTCTGCCCAAAAATTCCTTTATCATTAGCATTAGTGATTTCAGCGAAACCACTAGTATCATATTCCGATTCAATAATAGTTATTTTAGGTTGTTGAAAAGCTATATTGATATTAAGACTAGAAGGCATTTTAGTAGAAACAGGGCTAGTTTGGAAATTGTTTTTCTGGTAGCTGTATCCTTGAGTTGTTACAGTCACCGGAATTTTCGTGGGCAAAACAACTGTTTTATAACCGTTATCTATAACAGGTCGAACTGTTGATACTGCAGAAATTTTAGCTGCATCATAGGCTGTAGTTTGGTAGGCTTCCAGGGGACCGGTAGTAAATCCTACAGGAGTTTTGTTTAGTGTAGCGATAGGTGATTGGAAACCTGGGGATTGGAAGTCTGTTGCCTGTTTGTGACCTGTAGCTTGGTAAACTGTGGACTGGTAACCTGGTCCTTGATATTCATTTGGATTAGTGAATTGGGAGCCGATTTCCTGATATTGTTTAAAATTTGTTGATGGGTTACCTGTTCCCCGATATTTACTGGAACCAGTAACTTGGGAACCCGTAAATTGAGAACTAGTAGATTGGGAACCTATCCCCTGATACTGTCCTAAAGTTGCTAATTGAGAACCTATTCCCTGATATTGGCCTGAATCACTAGATTGGTGACCTATACCCTGATGTTGAACAGAATTGGTTGATTTGTAAATTGTGCCCACGTTTTGTATGGAATCAGGAATTTGGGAGCCTGTAGGTTGAGAACCTATTCCCTGATATTGTCCAGCTGTTTCAGATTGCAAATCTGTTCCTTGATATTGCCCTGAACTTGTTAATTGGTAACCTTTTCCCCGATTTTGGCTGGAACCAGCAATTTGAGAGTTAGAAGACTGGGAACCAGTCAATTGAGAACTGGTAGATTGGAGACTTATTTCCCGATATTGTTCAGATGTTGCAGATTGCGAACTTGTTTCCTGATATTGGCCTGAATTGTTAGATTGCGAACCTATACCCTGCTTTTGACCTAAAATTGCTGATTTGTAACCAGTTCCTTGATGTTGACCTGAACCAGTAGATTCGTAATCTGTGCCTTGATATTTATTTAAATCGGTAATTTCAAAAAGCGTAGATGTGGAGCCTACTCCCTGATATTTACCTGAGATTGTTGACTGAGAACCTGTTCTCTGTTTTTGACTAGAATTTAACGATTGGGAACCTATTCCTTGATATTGTCCTAAATTTGTAGATTGGGAACCTGTTCCCTGGTATTGACCAGAACCAGTAGATTGGTGACCTGTTCCCAGATATTGATCTGAACCCGTAATCTGGTAACCAGATAATTGAGAACCTGTGTTCTGATATTTAATTGAATCTGCAATTTGTGAACCAGTGGATTGGAAATTTGTTCCCTGATATTGATCTGAACCAGTGAATTGGGAGCCTGTTTCTTGTTTTTGTCCTGTACCAGTAAATTGAGAACCTGTTTCCCGATATTGACCAGAAGTGGTAGGTTGGGAACCTACTCCATTAGATTTCAGATTACTCTCATTATATATTTCCACATTCATTATAGGTGCCGAGGTTGTAAATTCTGGACTGATTGAATATATTGAATTAGCAGTAGATCCAGTAGATCCTTATATATTTTGTTGAGCTGATGTCTGGAAATAAGAATTATCCTGTCCGGATGTTCCTCCGGAAGACAATGGGATCTTGGAATTATCGATTTGACCAAAGCCAGTTGCTGGAGTGGATGTCGCATAAGCATTAGTAGGAGCTACAGTTGAGGAACCCTTGTATCCAACATTACCCTCGAAAGCTTTCTCTCCAATGTGTTCTTGGTTCGGTCTAGGTCTAGGAAAAGTTCCAATAACATAACT
>JAUELO010000179.1:34511725-34522142 GCA_032357855.1 Amphibolips quercusostensackenii | reverse complement strand
ATTTTTTAAAAAATTATCGTGCTTACAGACAGACAGACATACAGACAGATACATTCGTAAAAACATGTTTTTCGGGTTCATGGGGTCTCAAAACGTGGACATTTGACAAAAACTGAGAAGGGGGAGGAGGGTCAAATTTTACATAAATCTAATACCTTCTCATTACAGGATGAGAATGTAAAAATGCATCCTGAAATGAAGTGGTTCTAAGAAAAATTGTAGATATGATTTAAGCAAAAAATTTCATTAGTTAAAATGTTATTTCAGCTTGTATTGTTTTCTCAAAAACTTAATTTTTTCGTTTTTAATGTAATCAAAATGCAACGTTTTTCTCCCTTTGACTTTTTTCATATCGTGCGTTATTTGGCTTAAAATGTTCATTTTCGTTTGTTTTCTGGGATTTTAAAAATGCTATAACTCCGGTAATTTTGGTTTCATCAGAAAAAGTCATAGGGATAAATTGTTTATCTTTTTAAGTGCTAGTTATAACTATACGTAGAATTTTAAAAGCTATAAAAATATAGTCTTAAAAATTTTCAAAATGTGCTCACATTTTGAATTTTTATCCAAAATGGCTAGGTAATGAACTTGACCTCCAATTTGAGACACTTGAAGGGTATACCAAAGGCTAATCCAATGGATGAATTTTTTCAAAAGTTATCGTGCGCGCAGACATACAGACATACATACAGACAAGCAGACAGACATACAGACAAACAGGCAGACAGACAGACATACAGACAGACACATTCGTGAAAACCTGTTTTTTGGGCTTAGGGGGTTTCAAAACGTGGACATTTGACAAAAACTGTGGGGGTAAAATTTTACACAAATCTAATACCTTCTCATTATAGGATGATAATGTAAACACGCATCCCAACATAAAGTAGTTCTAAAAAAATTTGTATATATAATGTAGGTGAACAATTTTATTAGTTGAAATGTTATTTCAGTTTGTGTTGTTTTTTTTAAAAGTTAATTTTTTTCATTTTGAGTGTAATCTCATAACAAAAATTTATTAAAAATGTGTAGATCTTTTTTGAATGCACTGTTTTCGTTTATTCATCTGTTATCGCACCTTGCATCAGTTTTCAAAAAATTTAATTTTTTTATTGTCAGCGTAATTTTCATAAATAAAACAAAAACCACGCATCCTATCAAAACATGATAAGTAATAAATTTGTAACTTTTTTTACATAAATAAATTTTGTTTGTTCATTTTTGTCGTAGCTTGTGCTGTTCATCTACAAATTTAATTTTCCTATTTTTAATGCAGTTTTTCACGAATAGAACAAAAACTACGTTCAAAATGCAACTTTTTTTTTTACTTTTTTTATATCGTGCGTTGTTTGGCTTAAAATGTTAATTTTCGTTTGTTTTTTGGGATTTTAAAAATGCTATAACTCCGGTCATTTTTTTTTCAAAAAAAGTCATAAGGATAAATTGTTTATCTTTTTGAGTGCTACTTATAAGTATGCGTAGAATTTTTAAAGCTATAAAAAAGTAGTCTCGAAAATTTTCAAAATGTGCTAACATTATGAATTTTTATCCAAAATGGCTGGTTAACGAACTTGACCTTCAGACAGACAGACATACAGACAGACACATTCGTAAAAACCTGTTTTTCGGGTTCAGGTGGTCTTCAAACGTGGACATTTGACCAAAACTGTGGGGGTCAAATTTTACACAAATCTAATACCTTCTCATTATAGGATGAGAATGTAAAAATTGTTGACATTAAATATCAAACGTACTTTTATTCATCATAATTTCATTACTAAAATATGACTCCAGCTTAACATAATTTACAGTAAATTGTCCTACCTAACAATTTACTTTTGTTGAATCAACTTGTCCCTTAGAGTTACATTTCGACAACGGGTATTTTGTTATGGAAATTGTAATTAAATAATTTTGATAGTGATTTCATCAATTGTAATTTGATGTGCTTCTTATGATTATTTATTGGATTTCAGACCCTGCTTTGTTATTTTCTAAAATATACCTTTCCAGTCTCAACAGTTCGCGATAGCATTACACCAGATTGCCTAAAGAAATTTATGATTGACGAGCTAGACTTTTATCGCCTTCTTAATAAGCCGTTCTCAATTGTGCTAAAAGCAGATACTTTAAGATTGCACTCCTGAATATGAGATTAGCATATCTAAAAGTGTGACATGTCCTGTTTTTCAATCTAGGTCATATTTGTTCGCAATTTGAAAGATCTGATTAAATTCCTTATAAAATGGGTCAGTTGCGACACATTTCATTCTTCAAGGACTATTACAAATAAATTTCGTCCGATTCCGTTTTTCGATAAAAATACGCATGCACGGAAAAATTTTGTCATATAAAAATTGTAGAATCAGTCCAGGAATCTTGTACGGGTACCAAAATGTTGGAGATCTTGAATGACTTTTAATACAAGATTTCAAACTTTTCAATACCAAATGCAAACGAGTCTTGTAATTCTCGATGATAGTCTAGGAAAAAGAGTTCTGTATTTACTATACAAAATTTAAGCAAGCAGACAAATTCTGTCCACGACGAATTGTAGAAAAGTTGTGAATATTTTTAATTTGGTTCAAAAGAATTTCTATAAGTTCCTTAAATGAAAAACAGCGTGCTGGTACGACAGAAAGTCCTAGCCAGTCTGGGAAACTATATCTGCGTCTCGATGTGCGCAGTCGAACATCAGTCGGCAATGATAAATGAAGATGGCTGTAACCTCCAAAATTAGGCTTGTCTTTTAACGCAATAGCTGGTACAGCATAATATTCTTTGATTCAAAGAAAATTTCTTTAAAAAAAAAAAAAAATCATCGGCCAATCCTATAAAAAGTTACTTACAATACAAACCGATTGAAGCCCAAAAACGTTCAAAAGTTCGTAAATTTTTAATAGTAAAAAAAAGACAAAAACAAATAAATATCTTCTTTGATAACTAAAAAAAATTGATTTTTTTTTTGCCTTTCATTTAATCAAAGAAACAGAGAATTTTCAACGAGAAAGGTAAATTTCCAAACAAAGAAGTGAATCTAAAAAAAGGTAATTTTTACCAAAGTTGTTCAACTTATAACTAAATGGTTGAATTTTCAACAAACAGAAAATGAATTTTTTACTAACAAGAATTATGTTCTGCCAAAACAGACCAATTTTCAAAAAAATACATTAATTCTCAAAAAAACTTTTGAATTTTGAAGCCGATAGGACTAATCATCTACAGAACAGTTAAATTTTTAACTGAAATATGATTTTTCAACGAAAAAGTTAACCTTCAACCAATTACAATTTATTTTTACATGTATATTTCAGGTTATTGAAGAGAAAAATCAGAGTGGCGATTCGGCGAACGATTCCAAATTCCCGGTCATTTCCCGATTTTTCTCGGTCAAGGTTTTCCTTTTTTCTGGTCGAATAAAAGTGAAATATTCATATTTTCCGCAAAATTTAAACATTTATTTTAATTTATCACTTTCATTTCAAACATCCTTTAAGATAACTGAGCGAGAAATTTCAAAGCAACTGAATTTTGAAACGAAGACTTGAATTTTTCACTAAAAAATATGCATTCTAACAAAAATGGGAAAGTTACACTTTTAGTTAGAAAAATTAGTTTAAATAGTTAAATTTCAAGTGAAAAGAAACAATTTTTAACGTAAAAGTTGAATTTTCAATAGAATAAGATAAATTTTTAACCAAATAGTTGAATTTCCAACTAAAAAAATTAACTTTCAACCGAAAATGGAAGAGTTACATTTTTAGTAAATGAAATTAACTTTTATTCTAAGTCATGAATTTTCAATCTAAGCGATGAATCTTCAACTGGAATAGTTGAATTTTCAAAGAACATTAGTTTGCAACAACAACAATAATTTTTTAACTAAAAAATTTAAATTTTCAAAATAACAAATATTAATTTTTAATGCGTAAAAGAAAAAATGTCAACCAGAACTTAAATAATTAAATTTAAAGTTAAAAAATTGATGTTTAAGCAAACATATGAATTTTTAACAAAGACTGCGAAATATTTGACTAAGATTATAAATATTTGAATAAAAGAATTAAAATTTAGACCATTAATATGAATTTTTAACCCAGAAGATTAATGTCTACCAAAAAAAAAGAATTTTCAACTAAAAAAAATTATTTTTAACAAAAAATAGAATAATCGATAATTTTCAACCCAAGAAATGAATATTCAATTGAATTCAAAAATAAAAAAAAATAATAATTTGTAATAAAAAAGGTCAACTTCTAACCAAGTCATTTTATTTACAACCTAAGAGATGAATTTTCAACTAAAATCAGAAATATTTGATATTTACTAATACTAGAATAAAATAAAAAATACAAATACTAGAATACTTGAATTCTTAACCGATAAAAAGAATTTTCAGACAAAAAGATTCACTTTCAAAGAAGATAATTTACAATATTTTGTGCAGAATAAGTTGAATTTTTACTTTAAAAAATTACATTTAACAAAAAAACACTAATTAAAAAAATAGTTACATTTTCAAACAAAGTGACTAAATTTCGACTAAAATTATTGTAAATTTTTAACTGCAGTAGTTGAAATTCAAACCAGAAAGATCAATTTCTCGACTAAAATGATGAATATTTAAACTAAATAATTTAATTTTTGACACAACAGATGAATTTTTAACCAAGGAGATTGATTTATATCAAAAAAGGCGAATTTTCAACTAAAATACAATGAATAATTAAAGAGTAAAAATAAAAAGTTAAAATAATTTTCAACAAAAGAGTTTAACTTTCAAATAAGTAATTTTGTTTTCAACCTAAAAGATGAATTTTCAACGTAAATGATAAATATTTAACTGGAATGCTTGAATTTTCAACCGACAAGAAGAATTTTTAGACAAAAAGATTAACTTTCAAAGAAGAAGATAATTTTCTATAAAAAATTGACTTTTTAACAAAATGCGTGTATTTTTAATAGTATCGTTAAATGCAATATTAAACAATACCAATTTTCATTTAAATTGTTGAATTTTGAACTAGAAAAGATCGATTTCAAGTGAAAATGGAACACTTGAATTTTCAGTTGAAGAAATTAATTTTCAAACAAACTGATGAATTTTCAACTAAAATGATGAATCTTTAACCGGGATGGTTGATATTTTAAGGAAAAAGAGGTATTTTCAACCATAAAGATTAATTTTCTATGAAAAAGATCAATTTTTCACAACGTACATAAATTTTCAAACAAATAGTTGAATTTTCAAGTAAAAAATGTTTATTTTCAGCGTAATAGTAAAAATTTTATTTAAAAAAAGATACATTTTTTATTTAGGATTAAACAGAAATCTGTTTTCTTATTAAAAAATATTTTATGATACTCGGTTAAGAATTCATCTTTTTGGTTAAAATTTTTATTATTTGGTTCCAAATTGAATAATTTTGTAGAAAATTCAGCAATTTTGTTCAAACGTCATACTTTTTGGTTGAAAATTCAACTATTTTTTTAAAAAATCAGTATTTTTGTCTTGTAAATTTAACAATTTAATTGAAAATTTTTTTCTTCTTCAATTTTTTGTTTGCTAAAAATTAATTTCCTTCAATAGAAACTTCACCTTTTTGGTTAAAAATGCAACTGCCTGGATAAAAATTAATCCGTTTTGGTTGAAAGTGAAGTTTTTTGTTGAAAATTATACCGTTCTGTAGAAAATTTATATTTTCGGTTCGGAAATCTAACAATATGGTAGAAAAATTAACTATTTCGTAGAAAATCAATTTTTTGTATAAAAATTTAAATGTTTGGCGGAAAAATAAGATTTTCTAGTTGAGAATTAGAGTATTTGGTTGAAAGTTTGTTTCTGTTGCTTGAATCGAAATGTTTTTTATTTTAAATTAAAGCTTTTTGTTATTACATTTTTTTCAAATATCAACTACATACTTGATTAAAAGTTAAAATACTTTTTTGAAAATGAATTTTTTGGTTAAAGATTCATTATCTCAGATAAAAATTCTTTTTTCTTTGGTAAAAAATCATTTTTCTATCTAAAAATGTAATAATATTGTTGAAAATTAAACTTATTGGATAAAAAATAACTTTTTTATTGGATATTCAACTGTTTTGTGGAAAATTTGACTTTTTGTCATGAGAGTCCAACGCTTTAGTAAAAAGTTTAAATATTTAATGCAAAATTAAACTGTTTTGAAGAAAATTGCAATTTCAATATTGAAAATTATCTGTCTCGAATGCAAATTTAATTAGACCAATTTTGTTTTAAACTTGATCTTTTTTAGTTTGAAAATGCCACTATCTAGTTAAAGAATCTAGAAATTGTCATCAAATTCATTGCTTAAACTATATGGCTGTACATTTATGTAATTTTGTGAAAATTCGTCTTCTTTGTAGAAAAGTAATCTTCTTGGTAAAAAATTGCTCTATTTGGTTGAAAATTTATCTTTTTTGGTAAAAGAAATAATCTTCTGTGTTGAAAATTCGTTTTCTTTTTGATAAAAATCAATTTTCAATTTAAAATTTAACTGACTGGTTAAGAATTAAATTTTTTGTTAAAAATTTCTATTTTCAGGTTAAAAGTTTAACTGTTTTGCAGAAAATTTGTTTTTGTTTTTAAAACTAATTATCTGAAATGAAACTCCAACCACACTCATTTTCGTTACAAATTTATATTTTCAAGTTTATAAATTTTGCTATTTAGTTACAGTTTTGTAGACACTGGCATCACATCCCTTCTTTAAACTTTTGAGTTGAAAATTTATGTAACTAATTGAATAGTCGTCTTTTCGGTAAAAAAGTAACCTTCTTGGCAGAAAATTCAACTATTTGTTTTGAAATTGATACATTTTGTTTAAAAAAATATCTTTTTTGTAAAAAATAAATCTTCTGTGTTGAAGATTCGTTTTTTTTTATAAAAATGTATTTTTTTAACTGAAAATTTAACTATTTTGTTGACCATTTAAGTGATTGGTTCAAAATTAACTTTTTTTTTACAAATTCGTATTCTGCGGTTAAAGAGTCTTTTTAGTTTAGAAATCTCATTATTTAGTTAAAATTTTTTTGAAACTAGCGTCACATTTTTTGTTCAAACTAGTTACTTGAAAATTGATTCAATTTAATGAAAAATCGACTTTTTGGGAGAAAAGAAATCTGCTTAGTTAAAAATTAAACTATTTGGTTAAAAAGTGATGTATTTTATAAAAAATTCATCTTTTTGGTGGAAAATTAATCTTCTGTATTAAAAAATCATCTTTTGTGTGTTAAAAATTAATGTTTTTATCTGAAAATTTAACTATTTTGTTGAAAATTGCTAATTAAAAAAAAAATAAGTAAATTTAAAAAATATACTTTTATTATAAAAAAAATGTGAAACAAGTAAGAAAGAGTTATTATTTTTCGTGAAAATGATCAAAAAAATTTCTATTAAATCGTTGACAATGCTGATGATGTAAAAGGGGATAATTCTTCATATATGTATAAAAATTTAATACATGCTTTCCAAGAAGCTAATAAAATAAAGTTAACAAAAAATCAAATAAAAAGACGAAGCTTAAATAGGGTACCTCTAAACTAATTTAAAATGTTTTTGTTTGAAAAAATTGTTGACTGAAAAGGTATATGTAAGGCTAGTGTGCGAGTTCAGATTCAAAAAACATATTTTTTTTAATCACGCTAATACATTTAAACATAGTGGTTACAAGAAGTGAAAATCATTTGAAGAAATCACCATGGTTTATTATGATAATAAAATTGATTAAAAAGAGAACCATTTCCAATCTGGAGTCAAGAGAAATAAATGTCAAAAGTCCGTCGTAAAACTGGTGATTAGGTTTTAATTACTAGATAAAATTATTTTAGATTTTTTAGTAAGCGCGCACTTTTTTTTAATTATATGATCAAGTTGCAAGAATGTTACTTTCATACATAAAAAATCAAATATCAATATAGGAATGTTGAGTTGTTATTGGAATATTATCATATACTAGCCAGCGAAGCGCGCGTTCACGTTCTTGGATTTTTATTTTCCAACATAAAAAATATAAACAATTTCAAAATCTTTAATGAAACATTATAAAATTGTATAATTTCTAATTCAAAGCGTTAAATATTAATTAATGAAAAATTACAAACTTTTGAATTCAAATCATTTTTGAATATTTCAACGTCGCAGCAACTAAAATTCTAGACTTTAAAATTGTTATTACATAAAAAATTCTAATCAAATATTAAAATTGATAAGGCAGATTTTTCTAAAATTAAAAAATAAATGAATTGTAATTTTTACTGTTCAAAAAGGAAAAATTTTTAATTATAAACCTTTACAATTAAATTATTCTAAAATGATCAAAATAAAGTAATTATAAATTGAAAACAACAAGAATAAAAAACTTTTACTAAATTTATCTAAATTTGAATCATTGAAAAATTATAAATTTTTTATTTGTTGACTATACTTTTTTAAATTTAAAAATGCTAATTTTATTTGCAAAATTGAAATTTATAAAAGGAAAACATTGAAAATTCAGGACGCCTGAAATGTAACCATTCAAACACTTTATTAAAAATTCTTCTTTGACACAATTTTAGTCCTTTTAATTAAAAACTGTTTTTTAAGCTAAGTTTGGATTATTCAATAATTTAGAACATTTTTGAATAAAAACTAATCAAATTGATTTTTAAAATTTCGCATTCTTCTTAATTTATTTTGGAGGTATTAAATTCAAAAATGTTTAGTTTAAACTAAAATATTTAATATTTTAATCTAAAATTTATAATTAAATTAGAACCGACTAAAATTGAAACAAAAATTTAGAATATTTTAATATAAAATTATTAAATGTAAAACTTACTATTAATGCTTTCGATATCATATTTTGCAATTTTAAAAAATTTAGTAGTGGAATTGGCATTCAATTGAAAATTATTATAAAATATTAGCAGACAAATTCTCAATAGAATTCTAAAATATTTCATAGTAGTCTTAAAAAAATTCTGGTAATTTCCCGGTTATCAAACTATTTTTTTAATTCATTATTAACGCTTATATTTAATAAAAGAACATGAAAAACCTTTGAAAAAATTTAATAGTTATAAAAAGAGTTATAAATCGTTGAAAAGGATAGTATCCGCTCAAAACTTACTGAAAGCTTATTTTTACAAATAAATAATAAAATGTGGACTTTTAACCTCAATTTATTTAAATAAAAAAGCCTAAGCATATCTTCCATTTAAAAAAAGAACAAAAATAACCCTTAACTTAAAAAAGTTAATTTTTTTTTAACTCTATTTCTGAAGCTCAATTTTGGACCAACTTGCTTTTGAAAAAAATTATAGTTTCGAAGGCTCAAAAATTAAATTGTTTCACAATTGCGTTTTTGAAAACCTGATTTTAAATGAAAATTAAAGAAATTTCAAAGATGATGAATATATCAATTATATGTATCATATAATGTAGTATTAAGTGATATTTAAAGTGATTGGATAGATTTTTTTTTACTTAAGAATGTGTTTTCTGTCATAAAAACCACTGTCATTTTCAACGTCCACGAATAAAGAATTTTAAATATTGTGAACCTCTAATAACTCATTATTCTAAAAGCTTAAAAAATTATATACTTTCTAATTGGAAATTTTTAAAATGATTGAATGAAAATTTGAAGCGTTAAAAATCAAACAATCCCAAACTTCATTTAAAAATTTAAGCATTCTTAAATTAGGATTTGAAGACTTTAAAGTTGAAAATAATTGTTTTCTAAATTATGCAAAATTATTAATAATAGAATTAATTAATGATAATAGAATATGTATTACTTACAAATATTAGAGGTACTTTTCTGAATCAAAATTACAAAGAAAGAATTTTTAAAATGATAATTTCTGAAATCAAGTTTATCAAGAATATAAAATAAATTAAAGTAATTAAACATATAGCATAAAGAATTATAGAGTAATAAAACAATTACGTGACTGTAATAAATGCTTAATTTTTACTTCGATAAAATTTGTAGCCCTTTAAGTCGAAGTTGCACAATAAGAAATCATTGCTGTTAATGGCATTATAGTTGCACTTGACAAAAGCACTGTGTACAATCTTGAATTAAAGTTTCGCGATCGTAAATACCTTGGAGAATGTTCGCAGGTGGATTGAATGTTTTTTCCTTTTCTTAAGGACTTTTAAAGGAATTTATAGTAAAAAGAACAAAAAAAAAACACCTGAATGGAGTAATGAGAAACGAGGAAATTTGCCCATTTAGAAACAAATAATTAATTTATCAATTCTAGATTAAAAATGACAAAAGCCATTTTTTATATTTACTCTTAAAATCTTTTGAAACCTTTGAAACCATTCCAAATTTCGTGATCCTATAAATTTCTCTGAACCCCCACAAAAAACTTCAAAGTATAATTTAAAATACCTTGAAAA
>JAUELO010000179.1:34478198-34489278 GCA_032357855.1 Amphibolips quercusostensackenii | reverse complement strand
AACTTCTCTGAAGATTAAACATTTTTCAACATCGTAGAAGCAATAGAAAAGTGTTGAGAACAGTTTAAAGTTCGGGGTTAGGTGAAAATACAAATTTTTCGATGATGGCATATAAATCGCTACAGCCTCTTCGAAATTTATTTCTTCGTTATGAGCAGAGTTTCCTTGACTTTCAGATGTGCTAAAAACAACAAGAAATTGTTTAGAATATTGTGAAGTTTGAGGCGCTAGAAGAATTAAAGAAAATGTAGTTCGGATTGAGTTGAATATTAGAATGATCTGACGGTGACGTAAAAATAGCTACAGCTTCTCCGGAATTTACTTTTTAATTTACAACAGACTTTTTTTGAAATACAGATAACAAATTTCCTGAAAAATACATAATTTTTGGTATAAATAGTGAAAACTAGAAAAGTGGGCTACTTATTTCAAGATTTATCTGTATGTAGCAGTATTTTGTAATAATTGTATTTTTAAATTAATATTGTACATAAAAGATCATGCAATGTTTATATAGAGACATTTATGCATGTGAACATCAAAATTTGTTTAAGTCCTAATTTTTAAGTCATTCACAAATAATATAAGTCAGCAGATTTCTAAGGCAAATTGCTACAATAAAAAAATCACAAATAAATTTTAAAAAATGTTATAAATGATAAATTAAGTTAAATCAAATAATATATAATATATGATAAATATTAAAATCAATTTAATTAACAATGACGAAAATAAGTAAAAACAAAATATGGGTTATGTTACTTAAGGCTCATTCTTGTTTCTTTCCTTAGTATTTTTTTTTGCTTGATTTAATACAAAAATGCTATTTTATGAATTGATGGTAGTTTTATAATTATATTCAAGAAAAAAAGTTAAGATTTTTCAATTTCTAATTTTTTCTTCTTTTAACTGTGATATACTTGTTTAGTTTTGTACTAATTTTAGTGTTATGACTTATGACTTTGTCAGGCACTTTCTAAATCGCTTTTAAATCATGGTGTGTGGAAAACTGTCATGATTCGACCCGGTTGAAGATATAGACACAGATGCCTATCTTAAATTTAGATCCTTTAATTTGAGAATTTAAATCTTTAAAAATAAACAACTTAGGAAAAACAAAAGCATCTTTTATGTACACCATATATCAAAGCTGGAATTTGTTTAATAAAAATAAAAATTTTTAAAATTAAACAATGGTATAATTGAATCCAATAAGTTTTGCAAGAAGCAAACAAATATTTATTTAAATCAAATATTATTTTCAATGAAATATTTCCTTGAACCTATATCAAAGAAAGGATTCGTTTGATTTAAATAATATTTTTCTAAGTGTATGATTTTAAAGAATGTCGGAACAATGCGTGCATATTTTAAGGCAATCAACTGAAATGGGCTGTAAAAAACTCATAATTAGATATTTCGAGATGGATATTCTCTGTGAATTGGACAATAGACGCAGTGCGGAATTATTTGAAAGCGAGACTTATAATCAGCAGTTGTTCATCGTCCAGGCCTGTCGAATGTGAACATATTGCGTGAAAGCGAAACTCTAACAACTAACAATTTTTTTAACTATCGCACATATCCATCTACGCCACAAAAAATAAGTGCACTTGCCCCAAGTGCGCCGAGGGTGCACGATCCCATTTGCATTTAGTTCTCCATAAATTTTCAAGGTAGTCAATGCTCAAACTACAGTTTAAACATTGACTACCTCTAAAAGATAGTTTATATATAAACTCTCTTTTAGAGCCCATTGTCAATTTCCCCGTTTTGGGCAGAGCATGGGAATACTTTACTGAAAGTGATACCGAGATCTAAGAGGCACTAAATCTCGTGGTGAAATTAAATTAAAAGTTTTGAATAAGTTATTATTTTTCTATATGCAGAATATCTTTATAGACTAGAGATTATATAGTCAGAAATGAAAATAACTTTACAAGAAAGTCATAACGATTTTAATAGGAAAATATATTCCTACATTCTTATATGGAATTTATTTTACATTTTAAATTCTTATTTGACAATAATTTTTGCGAAAATTATATTATTAAACACTCTGTGTAATTTGTAAATTCTTTTAAAATAGGTCAATGTCAGTAATGAAGTTTTATATAAAATAAATCTCATTTTACTAGAGTCAATTTTTGTATCAAACAAGTTGGCTCTTTCAGGATAATACAGAATTAGCTTTTAGACCATTCTAGCTAATAAATTAACTTCTTTAAATATTCAAACTTTCGAATTAGTATCATTGCCAAAAAGTTAATATATTCACCGAAATTCAAATAAAATACTTTCTCTTCAAGTATTGTATGTAAATCTTTTTTTTTATTAAGGTGACATTAGAAACTGATGAATTAATTGCGCTCGTCGACAAAATAACATCAATACTCTCAACTTTATTCAGAATCGGTGAATTCATTCAGATATTTTCACGTTCCTTTAAAAATTATTTAAACAGTAATCGGCAAAATTAAACACCAGAAATTAATTAATTAATTATTTTGGATGACAAAATAACATTAATACTCTAAATTAGAGTATAACATTTAAGTTCAGTAATAACAATAAACGATTGTAATAACGATATAAAGACTTCAATCTAAGTATAATTAGATTAGAATTTTAATTTTTTGCCATCATTCTCTAGAAAAATATCTATAAAAACCAGGAATATATTTTTTTAAATAATTTCTACGATGACTACTAATACTACCACTTAATTTTAAAATTATAAAGGAGAGTGATTTAATAAACGATTTGAGGAAATTGGATAATCATGTCTTATTACATCCTATTAGCGTTATCATGATTGCAATCGTTCCTCAAAATGTTTAGGTTATTTTAGTTCACGTTTAACTTGTCAAAAAATCTAGAAAAATGAATTGTCTAATCTATGGGTTATTATAGTAAATAGCACCATTCACAAGAATAACCCGAGCGAAAAAATCTGCACCCAAGTGCACAATTTTCTCTTTAAAATGATCTCTTTGATTGAAAGTTTCTTTGATATAAAATAATTTTTCTTGATTTAAAGAAATATCTTTGATTGAAAGAAATAGTGATTTCTTTGAATACAAATTTTTACTGACTAAAAATGATTTTCTTCTTCATTTTAAAGATACTTTTGGTTACATAAAAAAAATTATGGCTAAGAAATGGTTTCTTCAATTGAAAACAAACATTTTTATTAGTGATTTTAGAATTTTTTGTCTTTGTAATGTTTCTTATTTTTGACACTGATCTAGTTTAAAAATATTTAAAACAGGGTCATTGCATGATTCAAATAATTGAATTTTTCAATAATAAATTACTTATTCGTCATTTGGATGGAATAGAATGTATTCCTTTTTTATTTTCCTGATGCATTCTTGTGTTCCCTTTTTACAATTTTCCTGCACTCCTTCTTTACTTTTTCCTGCACTTCTGCACTCCTGCGTTACTTCCTTACTTTTCTCCTGCACTCCCGTGTATCTTTTTTACTTTCCTCCTACACTCCTGTGTTCTCTTTTTGCTTCTCTTATGCACTGCCGCGTTCTTTTTTTTTTACTTTTCTCCTGCACTCCCGCGCTCTTTTTTTACTTTTCTCCTGTACTCCTACGTTCCTTCTTTACTTTTCCTTGCAACCCTGAATTCCTTCTTTACTTTTCTCCTGCACTCCTGCATTCTTGTGTTCCTTTTTTACTTTTTGCTGCACTCCTTCGCTTCTTTTTTATTTTTTTCCTGCACTCTTGCCTTTCTTATTCACCTTTCACCTGCACTCCTACGCTCCTTCTTTACTTTTTATCTGCCTCTTTGCGTTTATTATTTACTTTTCTCCTCCACTCCTACCTTTCCTCTTTATTTTTCTCCTGCGTTTCCTTTGTACTTTTCTCCTGCACTTCTGCGCTCATGCATCTTTACTTCACTTTTCTTTTGCACTCCTACGTTCCTCATTTACTTTTTTCCTGCACTTCTGTTTTCCTTTTTCTCTTTTCCTGCACTTCCATGTAGTTTTTTACTTTTCTCCTGTACTTCTACGTTCCTTCTTTACTTTTCCTTGCACCCCTAAATTCCTTCTTTTCTTTTCTCCTGCACTTCTGCATTCTTGTGTTCCTTTTTACTTTTTGCTGCACTCCTTCGCTTTTTCTTTACTTTTTTCCTGCACTCTTGCCTTTCTTATTTACCTTTCTCCTGCACTCCTACGCTCCTTCCTTACTTTTTATCTGCCTTCTTGCGTTTCTTATTTACTTTTCTCCTACACTTCTATGTTTCCTCTTGATTTTTCTTCTGCGTTCCCTTTTTTCTTTTCACCTGCACTTCTGCACTTTTGCATCTCTATTTCACTTTTCTTCTGTACTCTTGCGTTTCTCATTTACTTTTTTCCTGCACATCTGTTTTCCTTTTTGATTTTTTCCTGCACTTCCACGTAGTTTTTTACTTTTCTCCTGTACTTCTACGTTCCTTCTTCACCTTTCCTTGCACCCCTAAATTTCTTTTTTACTTTTCTCCTTCACTCCTGTACTCCTGTGCTCCTTTTTTACTTTTTACTGCATTCCTTCGTTCCTTCTTTACCTTTTTCCTGCACTCCTGCGTGCCTTCTTTACTTTTTTCCTGCACTTGTGCATGTCTTTTTTACTTTTCTCCTGCACTCCTACGTTTTTTACATACTTTTCACCTGCATTCCTGCGTTTACTCCTTAATTTTCTCTTGCGCTCCTATGTTCATATTTTACTTTTTTCCTCCAATCCTGCGTTTCCTTTTTACTTTTCTCATGCACTGCGGCACTCCTGTGTTTCTTTTGCACTTTTCATCTGCACTCCTGCGTGCCTTATTTACTTCTCTCCTGCACTTCTGTTTTTCTTTTTTATTGTTCTATTGCACTCCTGCACTCCTGTGCTCTTTTTTTATTTTCCTTCTGCAAATCTGCGTTACTTCTTTACCATTATGCTGTACTCCTGTGTTCCTTATTTACATGTCTCCTGCACATCTGTTTTCTTTTTTTATTTTTCTCTTGCACTTCTGCACTCCTGCATTCCTGTGCTACTTCTTTGCCATTCTCCTGCATTCCTGCGTTCCTTTTTTTTACTTTTTCTCTTGCACTCCTGAATTCCTTCTTTACTTTCATCTGGCCCTCCTACGTTCCTTTTTTACTTTTCACCTGCACTTTTGCGTTGCTTCTTTACCTTTCTCATGCACTCCTGTGTTTCTTTCTTACTTTTTTCTTACACTCCTGTGTTTCTTTCTTACTTTTTTCTTGTACTCCTGTGTTCCTTTTCTACTTTTCTCCTGCACTGCCGCATTTATTTTTTACTTTTATCCTGCATGCCTGTCTTTCTTCTTTACTTTTCTCCTTTACTCCTGTGTTCCTTTCTTACAATCGTCCTGCACTCCTGTGTTTCTTTTTCACTTTTTCTTCTGCATTTCTGCGTTTCTTCTTCACTTTTCTCTTACACTTCTACGTTACTTCTTCACTTTTTATCTGCACTCTTAGGTTGCTTCTTTACTTTCCTTCTGCATTCCTGTGTTTCTTTTCAACTTTTCTCTTGCACTTCTGCCTTCTTTTTTACTTTCCTCCTGCACACCCGCATCCCTTTTTTACATTTATCCTGCACTCTTGTGTTCTTTCTTTACTTTTATCTTGCATGCCTGTCTTTCTTCTTTACCTTTTTCCTGTACTCCTGTGTTCCTTTTTTACATTCTTCTGCACTTCTGTGTTCTTTTTATACTTCTTCATCTGCATTTCCGCGTTCCTTCTTCACTTTCCTCATGCACTCCTACGTTTCTTCTTCACTTTTTACATGCACTTTTGGGTTGCTTCTTTTTTTTTCTTCTGCACTTTTTTTTTTTTAATCTACTTTTGCACACCTGTCTCCTTTTTTTACTTTGCTCCAGCACACCTGCATTTCTGTTTTACATTTCTTCTGCAATCCTGCGTTCTTTCTTAACTTTTTTCTTCAATTTCTTAAATCCTGCATTTCATTTTTAATTTTTCTTTCCCATAAAGAAAGTTTTGCATTAGTTAAAATTTAAAAAAATTTAATTTCTTAGATTTAAAGTTACTTGATTAAAAAATGTCTAATATAATGTTTTAAACAATTGTCTCCTATACTTGCTAGGATGGATATATGTGTGTGACGTAATGTGTGTAGATGTCGTATTTTTTGTGAAGACGATAACTTGAAGATGATTGCAGATAAATTCATGAAATATGATAAGCTCATTTTCACTAGCAATACCTTAAACCTGACGGACGATTCCTTGACTCAAGACAAATCAATTTTTATAGTTAACATTTTTTTATTTGCATATTTCAAAGTTAATGCAAAATAGAAAAGATTCGTTGATTTGAGACGAAACGATTGACCTGAAATAAAAATATATTTTACTAAAGAGTAAGGCAGTTACGGTCATTTATATTGTTTGGAAAATGTTTGTTTCCAGTAAACAAAATTTCTAAGTATAATTTAAAGTAAATGCAAAAAATGAGAAGACTTCTTATTCGAGAAAAATTGATTGATCTATATTTTTAAAAAATTATACATATAATGTGACAAAAGAATATACAATCATTTTTTTTAAATGCATAGCTACGTTTTTAAATTTTCAAACAAATATTATAAATTTTTTAAGAAAATAATTTAAAAATAGCATATGCTGGTATTTCGCTAACCTTACTGAATAAGTGTTTATTAAACATGTGTTTTCATTTGAAATATATAAACATTTATTTCAAAATATTTTGTTAACTAAATTCTTTTGAAAAAGTTAAATTTTTTTTTTTATAAATAAAATTCTTCAATTTTAAAGATTAAAAATTGAAAATTTCTACATTTTAGTATATGTTTTCTTATATGAGCATAAAAAAGTAATGGTACATAATATAAATAAAATAGTGGAAAAACATTTTTTACGTTATTTATAGACGTCCTCTGGAGTGGCATTAATATATCATTATCATTAAAACTTTTTTCAATATTGAGAGATAGCGTATCAACTAAGTTCTCTTAATTCGTTGAAGTTCATTAATAAAAAAAAAAGAAAAGAATATGAATTCCAAAGATCAGGTGATAAAGAAAGTAACACCTTACAGAAGCTATTGATTAGCATTAAAAAAACATTTATGGAATTTTTTGATGTCGTGAAACAGGTACGGTTCGGCCTAGCCGCTGGCACGTACCAAGGCATACCTTATCGGCGAAACTCGTTCAAAGTCGACCACGTGTTTACGTGAATCACAATTCTATCCAATATAGGAAACACATCCATTGATCTCTTTTGCGATGACACCGAAGATTGAATACCGCGTTTTTTGATCGAGGCGATGCACAAGAATTCTTTAAAATTGACTCAAGGCTTTGCTCTCATTAGGTTGTATTTGAATGATTTAATTAAATCCTCTTTGAATGATTTTTTTTTTTAATTGGAGCTTTTATTTCTCTTACATTTATTTTATTTCTTATCACTAGACTAGCATACGCGCGCGTTAAATTTTGTATTAAAATTATTTACAGATTATGATTAGAGTCTTGTGTATTAATTTTTTAATATTTTGATATTCCAATCTGTGAGTGTCAATCGCAATTTCAGCGTTGAACAGAAAATTAAATGCTAAATAATTATGAATATTTTGATTCTGGTTACTTTCCACGAGAAGTTTATGAATGTTTAATTTGATTTATTTATATACGTATATGACAATTTCAAAATTATTCATAGTTAATATAATGTAATTTTTTCTCAAATAAAGATACTTATAATAATTAAAATAACCCATATAGGCAAGCCTGGATTAGAGAGCTATCGTAATATTGTACACAAATAGTAATTTAAGACAACATAACAATACTATTATAGTTGCTTTTAAGAATACTACTTTTCCAGGACATCATCCTAAACTGATCAAAAAATAAATAAATAATATTCTTAAAAGCAACTATCTTTCATATCTGAAAAAATGATTGATTGAAAACCTTTTGAAATAATTTCAAAAAAAATAAAAACATCTGTGTAATATATTTTTTAAAATTGAATGTATATACTGAATTTAGATAATAATTAATTAATCAGTTCAATACATAAAGAGCAATAAGCAATTATTTTCATTGAAAAATTAAAATAATTTTTACTTCAAATTATTTTAAAATATAAAGTTGCATTTTTTTAAATTATATTTATTAATAACCTTTTAAACTCATTTCAGAAAACAATAAAATACATGTACGTACAATTTTAAAAATTGAATTTAAAAACTCATTTCACATCATCACAAACATTTGAAAAAATTATTTAATTGGAATAGAAGTATTGTAAATATAAACTGAATTTTATTATAAAAATTATAGCAAATATTAAACTACATAATCTTAAAGCAAATATTTAATTCATGTTAGTCAATTAATTAAAAATTGAAATTCAATTTTTATGTAATACAATATCATGAAAAAGATAATTAAGCAAATAATAATTGAATCAGTTCAAAACAAAAAGCAAAACAAAATTATTTTCACTGAAACATTTTAATAATTTTCCTTTCATACTTTTTTTGTTAAATTAGAACTTTAGTTCCTAAAAAATTTAGTTATTAGTAAAATTTAAAATTAATTCGAGAAAAAAACATATGTGCACAGCATTTTGAAAATTGAATTCAGATACTCAACTTATAACATGACAAGCACTCAAAGAAATTATAGTATAGAAAAAATTATTGAAAAATATTTTAGGGTGTATTAGGAAAGCAAAAACATATACATTGAATAAATTAAAAAAAAAAATGAAACACAGTTCACGTATATTAAGAGTTAATCACACTAAAAAAATGCATAAATTGTATTTTTTAATAAAGCACTGCGGTGGCGCCATGAACTGAGACTATTTTGTCATTTATATAGTAGATTATAGTGAAATTATATTCAGTATAAAAATAATATTAGTTATTTTACTTAATTATTTCGTATCTTACATATTAAAACGCAAAGATATTGTTAAACAGATCTGGACAGTTATAGCTGTTATTAAAAGTAATGGCTCTGGCAATAGTAAAAAAACATACATCTAAATAATTATCGGTGATAGATAAACTTAGAAATTTACTTTTTTACTTCTGTAGATTTTAATTTTAAATCAAGATGTTACTCTATCAATAAAAAAATTGCCGCCACCGCGAGCAATACCAATGGTGGTTAGCTCTTTCTATATAAAGGATGCTGAAAATAAACAATAAATAAAAAAATACATATTCCATAATTATAGTGAGAAGTACCAAAGAAAATAAGAAATATCGAATTTTAAAGTGCTAAAGATCCTGAAGTTATTCCGGTATATAATTTAAGTACCCAAATAATTTTAAGTATCTGGCTAATCTTCATTTTTCTCTCCCATTACTTGGTCGATGTTTTACGTTTCACTTCAGCAAAGCCTTAGGGGGATTGATTACTAAATTTGGACCTGTCTCAGGAAGAAGAGTGTTTCGCATTTATTGCCTAATATTTAAGTACCAGTTGCAAATTTACCTCTCCGGGCACGCTAATTACTAGCTCATTATATTAATTGTATTCTTAAAATCCATTTATATTTAGAAAAGATGATATACTCAGTAGGATGGTCCAAAAATGCATTTGAAAGTTTTATTTTCAAATTTGTATGCATATCATCCCCAAATTTCTTCAAATCTACAAGATAATCAACGCGTTTTTTAATCAAATTCAGAGGTTCCGGAAGCCACGTGAAGTTTAACACGTATTTTTCATCAGAAAAAAAAAAGTTTTTGTAAACTGTTTTATAAGGTCTCAAAAACATCTTATACGTAAAAAATTAATTTTCGAAACACTGAAGTTGACTTTATAAAAACTTCAATCACAAAAAAGTTTTAATATCGATGCTTAAATTTCAAAACCATTTCTTTTAAGATTCTTAAATATTTAAATATCAACCACAAATTTTTCGCCGGGACCTGAGGATTTTCAGCCTATTATATTACTTTTAGCTCATAATGCAATCCCTTCACCTTCGAAGTAGTCGTGACTACTTGTTATGCACGAGCTAAGTTCATGGTCAGGATCGCACGCTCCAACTATCACCACTGTCAACCGGAAAATGCTTTCTGAATTCCTATAATAAAGCTCATTTACCCCATAATGTGCTGAATATGAACCAATTATGGTTCAATTTTGTTTCATATATAGATGGATTTCTTTGTTCAAAATGATTATCTTTCCTGTGTGATTGATCCAAAATACTCGTAAAATTTGGGTAAAAACTATGTCCTCACATTTTCTCTAAATTTGTAAAATATTATAAAATTCTGTGAAGATTAGAAAACATTCTGTAAAATTCTGTATCTGTAAAAGCGATAAAAGTAGACCTAATTTTAGTTGCTGCGAACTTTGTAGGAGAAATCTAAACGTATTCTTAACGTATTCAAATTAGTTTCTGACGAAGTAATTCGGTTCGGTACATATTTAAACCTGATGCAATGTGCGATTTTTCAGTGGCTCACTTACTTATACATAGGTCCCGACGAACTAGTGAGAAATTTGTTCAGAATTACAAGAAAATGCAATAATGAAATCCTAGTCCCGATAATCTAAATCAGCGAAAAATTAATATTGATAGATTGTCGAGCAAATAACTACGTTTGCCAAACGCCACAGACTATAGAAATGAAGTAGATAATGATAATTTAGCTGAAAGGGTCATTGCACAAAAAATTGTATTTGTTTCTCAAGTTTAACTTTAATTATAAAAAAGATAACCATTTTGACTATATGTACGAAAATTAATTTTTATGAAGTATGTATATTCTTATTTCATTCTAAAATCTGTACATTTTTTAATCTGCAAGTATGTGGGCGCCCGCATGAAAAGGGCCCTCATGGTCGGCTTTAGATTAGGAGATATTCGCGTTTTTTGAGTTGAGGTCAAAATTATTATTTTTGATAGTAACCGGAAGTAGGTATACTTCATGTTCGAAGAAAAAATATAATATGTGTGCTTATCGTACTCGCCAAGTTTAGAGGTGTTTTTCTTAAAAAACGATTTTTTGAAGTTCCAACTTCAAAAATGCCTAAATGACTCGTTTTTTAACTTAAAGAGTTCG
>JAUELO010000179.1:34453684-34470257 GCA_032357855.1 Amphibolips quercusostensackenii | reverse complement strand
GAAGGTGACAAGTACACGATTTAAGACGATTTATGATTAATCATCACCATTTTTGTACATCAATCAACTATCGCTTGCTATGGTAATTCAAAACTTTCGATGCTAGTAACTTCTTATATATAAGATTCGTGGTGTCTTTGTACACTTTACATAAAAAATGGTCCTATTTTCACACTAATTTTAGCGTGAAACTGTTGGAGATAAATATAAAAAATGTAAACAATTTTGCTATTTATGAGGCTGCGCAGAATAGGAAATGTAACTGATATAAATGTTTCAGTATCTGATACAGAAACTAAGCGTCTGCTTAGATACTTCTGAACAGTGATATTTATTTTAAAAAAATTATAAATATAAAAGAGATTCATTTTTAATAAAAAAATAGATTTAATATAGGTGTTGTCCTTTTTCAGTATATAGTATCTACTTAATACTACACTATATTGTATAGCGTGTTTTTCACTTTTCTTCTGAACTCGCCAAGCAACATTCAGTGTGTTGACCAAGTAGAGTCAATTGTAATAAAATACGACATAGATCATTAGAAAGCAACAGTCTTCGTTTTTTCCAGAACGACATCCTCTGACTATTCTTCCTTTCAATCGTAACCAGGTAACCTTATCTCTCATATTCTAATTGTCAAGTGCTACACACCAATTGTATTATTCATATGGATAAACTTTTTGGGAAACTAGTCAAAATCTGACTCTACTTCACGGTCTGGTCGGGTACGCAATTATCCTGATGCTTGCAAGTTTTGCTTTGGCACACTGAAGTAGTGTTTTAATATTATACTTGGTGAAAAATAATTTTACGAATTTTTTACAATTCTAAAAAAAATAGATCTCCCTTTTTTTTTAGCGAAATCGGTTCATTAATATGAACCGATTCATGTAGTAATCCACGTGTCCCCCGAGCCTTGAAGTATCCCATAAGATTGATAGAATTTTTATGGACTCTTCAAGGAATACGTAATGGTAGACTGTACTGGGCAAAAAAATCTTTTTTTGACTACTTGACCTCATCTAAAAATTCCCTTTTGATAATTTGAATAGGGGTAGTTTTGTTCGTTTTTTAATTTATAAAAATAAATCTGAATAAAGTTTATAGTTCCAGCACTGAACATTCACAAGATGTAAAGGGTCCATAAATTACGTAACATAGGGGGGGAGGAATAGATTAGTGTCACACAATGGCGAAAAACTACAAGAAAAGTAAGAAAACAACGTTACATGGGTGGAGGGGTGTAAATTCGCGGCGTGCATCAATGGCTCTAACACTCAATATCACTGAAATTTCAAGCTTAAATCCCTAAACATTTTTTTTATCAATTAAATGTTTATAGTCAAATCAATTTCCAGGGTTATTAGCGAATATACTATAGAGTTAATTACAAACTGTAGGGTATCTGTAGGGTAGTATACCAAGGGACAAAAGCTAAGCTTTCTGAAAAACACATCCAGCATCGCTTTCTGCTCTGGGAATCGAACTCGCGTCAGCGTGACAGCCAAGGCCGCAGTGTTGGAACATAAGACAATCACGATACTGTCTGAGCCACGATGACTCCCTAAATCCCTAAACATGTCGGACACATCCAGGTAAAAAATTTATACATATAGTTTATATATAATGGATAAAACACTGATATTTTTCATTTGTTAAATACAGAAAAATTTATTTAAAAAATGAAAAATATCACTGTCTTGTCCACTTTATATATGTAACTTTTTGAACTGGGTTTACGTAATTTCTGCACTGCCTCTTTCCAAGAAAGATTTGGTTTGAAAGTTATGACACTTTCTATTTTTGACATCTTTTTTGAAAAATAAAGTACAAATTTTATTTTTCACGATTTCTTTGATATTTCTTCTTTATTTTGTATTAACTTTCATTCTCAGCTACCCTGGAAAATCTATCAATTCAAAAAATAAATAATTATAGGGTCCAGGACAGAAAAGTAAAAATGATAATAAAGAAAGCAAGGCCAAAATCAAAGTGGAAGAAGAGTGCATTAATTTTTTTTATATTTTGTGTTGTTTTTCCAAAAGTTAATCATTTTTATTTTTGATGTTTTTTTTGCGACTAAAACAAAAAATACGCGTTACATCAAAAAATGTATAGCTCTTTTACGGGCGAACAATCTTTTTCTTTTAATTTTTTTTTGTATCTTGTGTCGATTTTCCAAAAACTTAATTTTAAAATTTTCAATTTTAGTTTTGGCGATTAAAACAAAAACTACGCGTCCTATCCAAAAATGATCAATAACAAATTTAAAGTTCTTTTAGAAATAAACAACTTATGCACGAAAAAAATGTAAAAAGCATACTTTTAGAACATAAAAAAATACACAAAGTTAGTTTGGAAAATTTTTGTCAAGAAAATATATTTCATTTTTAGTGCTCTTTTAATTTAACTAGGAAAATATATATTTGAAAATATGCAACAGCCCAATTGTACTCTTTCAATATAGACCTAATGCTTAGCTCGGTTTTAATATATAATTAACTAAAACATTTTTTTATTGTAAGAAACGTTAAAAAATCAAAATTTCGACCTTTTCAATTATTCCAATAGCTACTACTTGGCTATTTTTAAGGTTCTCAAAGAAAAAATTTTGATTTTTTTTCAAAACTCGATTTCCAAAAAGTGCCTAACTTGATCTTCTTTATACATCTTCACTTCATACCTTAAAATATCCTTCATAGAAAAAATGATAAAATCTACGTGCCTTATATAAATTATTTGAAAAAATTGTTAAAGAAATATCATTTTTTGTTTTATTTTTAGCTAATTTTTTATTTCTTAAACTATTTAATTCACTTTTTTTTATACGTAGCAAAAATATGATTAACAAATATTTGTATTGCTAAATAACATTTTCAGTTAATAATATTGATATTTATAATTGATTTGATAGATTGTCGGAATTATCATTCATAGAGGGGCATTTAACTGATTCTGGGCTCCACTATAATCATATTTTTTTTTTTATTTTACAATGTTATTGATGTTACATTTATAGTATGTACAACTAAGCAAAAAAAATATTTAAAATTCAGTATCGTGAAAATAACTTATAAATAAGATAGTTAAAGTTCTTCATCAATAATTGCTAATTTCTCTTTGATTTTTTTTCCTTAGTAAATCTTATGGTGCTTTTGCTGGTAAAATATTAAAAATGAACCAAAAAATTGTTCAATTAGTCATTTTTTTAAATATGCAAAAAAAATTTTTCATTAAATTAATTGCGCACTTTTTTTAAAAAAGTTAATTACGTCGAATAGAAAATATATTTATCACAATTAGATAATTAGAGGCAATTTAAAAATCCATTAATATTGAAATTTCCGACAGTTTATAATATTACCGAATTTGTAAGTTCCCGAAATAAAGTTTCCAAAATTACAAAATACCCGACATTTTTAAAATGCCCAAAAAAGGAGATTTTTGATTCTAAACAATTAAGAAATTGTTAAACTATAAAATTAAAAAATACTTTTTTTGTATAAAAATATTTTTTATTTATTTATTATTTCTTTATTACTGAAACAATTAAATTTTTTTTTAGATTGAGTAATTTTACAATTCGGAAGTTTTTCTGCATTGGTAGTTTTATAGTGTCAGATATTTTGTAATGTCGAAAATTTTATTTTAGGAATTATCTATTATCAGGAATTTTCAAATTCGGTAATATTAAAAACTCTTGGGAATCTCACAATTTGGAAATTTTAAATTCACGGTAATTTTTTTATTCAGGGAATTTTCATTATCGAATATTTGCATTTTTGGAAATTTGAAAATGCCGGGAATCATATTTTGGGGTAGTTGAAGCAAAAACTAAACAAAAATTATGCTTAATAGGACTTGAGTAAAAAAATATTCACCTTTTTTCTCGAAAAGGACATTTTGAAGTATAAAATAAAGAAGCATACAGGAAATCAGGGTAGGAATTTTTTGAAATCAATTGCTTATACAAATCAAACTTTTTTTTCAACATAAAAAAAACCTTAGAGAAGCTGTTAGAATCTACTGGAATCTTAAAATTTGGATTTTCAGGGATTTCTACAAGAAGCAAAGAATTCCAAATAATTAGATTGACACCGAGCTAAGCGATACAGCGTTCAGTGAATTAGTGTAATTCCTATTTAGAGACTCAAAAAGCAGCCAGAATAGCAAAAGTGCAAACAGTTTAAAAAATATTTTTTTCAGGAAAATTTTCAGAAATCTATATTTTTTCTACCAAACAAATAAGTAGCCACGATTAAAAAAAATCCATATTGTAACGGTCTGGTTTGTGTGAGCCCAGAGTGGAGACCACCAAAACGCAAATGATTAGATCTTTTGGACATTTCAACATATTTCGAAAATATTAAGAAAAAATTATTATATTAGAGATACAAAAATCTAGACTGGCTTGTGTTTCGTTAAAAAAGTAGGTCGAAGATCAGTATTACAAAGGTTGCAAAAACACATTTTATCAACACTCCATCAAATTTCCTACCCAACTGTCTGTCTGATGAACGCCATAAATCATGTCGTGATATTTCAGTGCGAAAAGTATATCGCAATATTTTAGTGCGAAAAATATATCGCAATATTTTTTCTCCGGTGGAAGGTAAACAAGGTTGCCACAATGATATAGGGCAACAATTTACCTATTGATTGAAGTTACTCTTTATTTATGATCGACATTGAACCACAGGTGAGCTAAAAAGATTACTATTTTTGAAGGATAATGCAGGGTATAGAGTACTCTAGAAGGGCGACTGGGGCGGTCGCCTCCCCACTCTACTAAGATTTAAGAAATCAAATTCAAAATTTAAAAATTTGTATTTAGGTATATAAAGTACTTAAGGCCTCTTAATTTTCTTGACAAATTGCAGACCCTAATTATTATTAGATCTTTTTTTTTCGTAAGTCTTGATCCTCTCACAACTTATTATCTAACGTCATTTTTGCCAAATAAGTTTTGTTCGGAAATTTACTCAGGGGCCAAAAAGAAAACATAAGACGATTTGGTAGGAGGGGGTTTGGTCAAATGTTACTGTTTGTAATGAATTAACAAAGTAGTTTAACTTTCAAACAAAAAGTTGCGAATTTTCAATAAAAAAAGATGAATTCATAACAAAAAATTTAATAGTTGATATTTTAGACAAAAAAAGATTTTCATTTTAAATAAAAAAAACATTTGGGTTGAACCAAGAAGTACGAATTTTCAACAAAATACTTGAATTCTCATCAAAAAAAGATTTTTAAGTCAATGAAAAGAAAAAATTTTTATCCAAAATTTAGAATTTTTAATTGGAAAAGGATGAATTTTCAACCAAGAAAAATTATTTTTTACCATAAAAAAAAATAATTGTCAATAAAATAGGTGAATTTTTAACCAAACAGAGGAATGTGCATGTTAAAAAACAACCTTTCTACGAATTATTTGAATTTTCAATCAAATAATTACATTTTTAACAAAAAAAATTATTTTTTTTTACCAAAAATGAAATTTTCTGCACAATACACAAACTTTCAAGTTTTAACCAAATAGTTGAATTTTGAAACAAGAAGATTACTTTCCTATAAAAAAGAGCAATTTTACTCAATGAATTAAGCGAATCTTGTGTAAAACAGTTCAACATTCTACCGTATAGTTAAATTTTCTATTAAATTGTTAAATATCTAAGACAAAAAGACGAATTTTACATACAAATAATCTTGATTTTTAATCGGGACGTATGAAAATTCAACAAAAAAGTTTAATTTTAAACAAATAGTTACTTTTCCAGTTAGAAACTTAGCATTTGACCCAAAAAATAGATTTTAAGGTAATACATGAATTTTTAACTAAATAGTTGAATTTGAAGCCGAGAAGATTGATTTTTTATTAAAACAGATTAATTTTCAACAAAGTAGATAAATTGTCAACCAAGTAATAAAATTTATAAACCAGAAAATCTATTTTTAAGAAAAAACTTATTTTTACCACAAAAAACGAGAAGTTTAACAAAGTACCTAAGTTTTAAAACAAAAAGATGAATTTTCAATTAAAAATATAATCGTTGATATTTCAACAAAAAATATGAGAATTTAAAAAAACACACAATTGAATTTAACCAAAAAGATGAATTTTCAATAAAACAGTTGAATCTCCAAACAAAACAGATTAATTTTCAACCAAACAGTTGCATTTTTCAATAGAAAAATAGATTATCTGCAGAAAAGTACTAATTTTTAATGAAGTACGTGAATTCTCAGCAAAGCAAGATTTGGAAGTTAATGAAGAGAAAAAATTTTATTCACATGTAGAATTTTCAAGTGAAACATAAAGAATTTTCAACCAAAAAGAAAAATTTTCTACTGTAAAAAAAAAAAAAATTGTCAATAAAATACGTACCTTTTTAATTAAACGGAGAAATTTTTAAGTTAAAAAAAAGCTTCATAAAAAACAGTTAAATTTTCAATTAAATAATTACATTTTCAACCATGAGAATGATTTTTTACCAAAAATTGAATTTTCTACAAAATATACAAAATGTTAACTTTTAAGAAAGTAGTTTAATTTTCAACCAAGGAGATTATTTTCTTATAAACTGAAATGAATCAATTTTTAACAAAAATTGGAATTTTCAAAATTTATTTGATAAAAAATTAATTAACAATAAATTAATTTAATTTTTTTCTGTAAGACAAATAAATTTTCTTCCACATAGTTGAATTTTCTACTGATTTGTTGAATTTCCAAGACAAAAAGAAGAATTTTATGTACAAAAATGTTAAAATATTATTCTTAAAATATTAAATTTTAACAAAAAAAGTTCATTTTTAATCAAATAATTAAATTTCCAATTTAAAAAATTAGTTTTGAACCAAAACAAATTGTTAACAGCAAAAAAAGAAACTTTTATTAAATTGTTGAATTTTCAATCAAGAAGAATGATTTTCTACAAAAAGAGACGAATTTTTATCAAACTACATAAGTTTTCACTTAAAAAGTTGATTTTCTAAACCAAAAAAATCCATTTTCATAAATGAAGTTAATTGCCAATAAATTAAACGCATCGAATTTCGGGGTTTCAATCTAAAAATATGAAAGTTTACCAAAAAAGTCAATTTTAAACTAAATAGTTGAATTTCTAGTTAAAAAATTACTTTTTAACCTAAACAAGATATTTTTAACATGAAACATTTTTAACAATGTAGTTGAATTTATAACTAAAAAAGATTAATTTTCTACCAAAAAAGACGAATTTTCAAGAAACTTAATAAATGGTCTAATTTGTAAAAAAATACATTTTCAGCCAAAAATTAGACAGTTAAATTCTCACTTTGAAAAATTAATTATTACCATAAAAAGAGAAGTTTTAACAAAGTAGTTCAATTTTCAACCAGATAGATGAAGTTTCTACTAAAATTATGAATCTTTAATAAGAAAATCAATTTTTATGAAAGTAGTTTAATTTTCAATAAAGGTGTTGAATTTTGATCTAAAAAGATGAATTTTCGATTAAAAATGTATTGCTTGATATTTCAACAACAAAAATTTCAATTAAGAACAACACACTATTGAATTTAACCAAAAAAAGACGAATTTTTAACAAAATAGTTGAATCTTCCACTAAAAAAGACGAATTATCAACAAAATTAATGAATGGTCTGATTACTAAAAAAAATTAATTTTTAACTTAAAATCAAACAGTTAAATTTTTACTTCAAAAAATTTATTATTACCATGAAAGTGGAAGTTTTAACAAAGTAGTTCAATTTTCATCCTAAGAGATGAAGTTTCTACCAAAATTATGAATCTTTAATAAGAAAATCAATTTCACAAAAAGTAGTTTAATTTTAAATGATGTTGTTGAATTTTAATAAAAAAATATGAATTTTCGACAAAAAATGTATAAGTTGATATTTCAACAACAAAGATTTTGATTAAAAACATCATGCAATTTAATTTAACCAAAAAGAGACGGATTTTTAACAAAACAGTTGAATCTTCCACCAAAAAAGACGAATTTTTCACAGACTCAATAAATGGTCCAATAACTAAAAAAAAATTTTTTAACCAGGAATTAAACATTTGAATTTTCACTTCGAAAAATTAATTATGACCATAAAAAGGGAAGTTCCAACAAAGTAGTTCAATTTTCATCCAAAGAGATGAAGTTTCTACTAAAATTATGAATGTTTAATAAGAAAATAAATTTTTATGAAGGTTGTTCAATTTTTAATAAAGGTGTTGAATTTTAATCCAAAAAGATAAATTTCCCAATAAAAATGTATTACTTGATATTTCAACAACAAAAGTTTTAATTAGAAACAACGCTAAATTGAATATAACCAAAAAAAGACGAATTTTTAACAAAACAGTTAAATCTTCCACCAAAAAAGACGAATTTTCAACAAGCATTATAAATGGTCTAATTACTAAAAAAATAAATTTTGAACCAAAAATTAAACAGTTAAATTTTCACTTCAAAATATTAATTATCACCATAAAAAGGGAAGTTTCAACAAAGTTCAATTTTTATCCAAAAAGATGAAATTTCTACTAAAATTATAAATCTTTAATAAGAAAATCAACTTTTATGAAGGTTGTTCAATTTTTTAAGAAGGTGTTAAATTTTAATCGAAAAAGATGAATTCACGATTAAAAATGTATTAGTTGATATTTCAACAACAAAAATTTGAATAAAAAACAACACGCAATTGAATTTAACCAAAGAAGACGAATTTTTAACAAAACGGTTGAATCTTCCACCAAATCAGATTAATTTTCAACCAAACAGTTGCATTTTTAACAAAAAAAAAATTTATATATAAAAAAGATGAATTTTGAACAAAATACATAATTTTTTAACCGAATAGTTGCATTTTCTACCAAGAAGAATATTCTTCTACTAAAATAGACAAATTCTTAATCTCCAAAAGATCACCTTTTATCCGCGAATGAAATAATAAAATTTTCATGAAAAAACAACAATTTTCAATTCAGAAACTCCAATTTTTTTCATGTTAAACTTTTAACAAAAAACGATAAATTTTCTACAAAACAGTTTATTTTCAACCTGAAAATATAAGTCTTCAATATAAAAAGTTAATTTTCAACGAAACAGTTGAATGTAAAAGTAAAATCATAAAATTGCAACAAAAAGATGAATTTTTAATAAAGGAGATCAACTATCAGCAACAAAGGAGTTGAACTTTTTACCTAAAACGAAGAATTTTTTCACAAAAGTTGTACCTCGTGTAAGACAGGATGCAAGTGCTTTCAGATTTTTTATGAATGTGAAAAATCATAATTGAAAAATATGAATAAAGTTGAATTTATCGTCTTAGTATGTAAATTCTCTTCTCACTTATATTCGATGAAGGAAATTCACAATTCCCCCACTGAATAATTTCCTGGATCCGCCCTAAGAAAGTACATAATTTTTAAATAGAAAATAGGAAAGACATAAAGCGTACTTTACTTCCGTTTTATTTTGCGAATAACGTAACTAGTCCATTCCCAGATATTTAAATAAAACGACTTTGAAAATTTGCTTAAAAAGGCCAGTTGCGAACGTTTAGACTTTAAAAGTCATTTTAGGCTTTCACTAGTATTTATATTGGTTTTAGCCAATTGTGAATTATGCAATTGCTTTTATCACTGGAATTTTCTTCTAGTCGGAAATGCATTAGGAAAAAATCGTAACCTCCTTTAAGAGTCGTTAGACTTTCTTATTAGAGCAATTGCCATAAGGTAGTTTGTCCATATATCTTATGTTATCGCAGGCAGTCACAGTGATGATTGTTCCTTTTACTTAGTTACCCCAACATGACCCAAGCATTTCGCCGGAGGACATATCGTGCTGGCGAAAGTACGAGTATTGTAGGCCTTCTAAAAATCCGCCTAGGGGCAAATTAACCATACGCACACCTGCGCACACCCCCGCCGGTTTTACTTATCCCCACAATGAAAAATTGTCATTAAAAAAAATGGAGAAAGAATTATTAATCTTTTTAACTTTTAGTTATTTTTGTTTGGGCAATTTTATTTATTTTAATTAGGTTTCATTACAGCTAGAATTGAGGAGTCTAATTTTTGTTATCATTACTAAGTTTCAAAAAGTAATTTTTGTATATAATATTTTCAAAGTTTTTTTGCTCAGTAAAATTCGATAAGCTAATATTATTTTTAGAAATTAAATACCTAAAAAATCTTCACTCTAAAGGTTTGCATTATCCACACTTCACAGCCTAAAACAGAGAATAATAGAGGAATAAATTCTTGTAAATAAAAGTAATGTGAGTACTATATTTAATTTAATATGAAAACGAAACGTTTAAAATCCCTTAGACATCATGTCCCTATGAATTGCACTTTTAATAGAATAGTCAAATTTTCAAATAAAGAAGATTTTTGCCAAAAATATGAATTTTGAACTCAAAAAGACGAATTTTTAAAAAAAGATTAAAGTTTTCAGGCGAAAAAGATGAATTTTGTACAAAACAGTTGAAATTTTCTAGCAAAAGGATGAATTTTTAGAAACAAAGTTAATATTTATTAAAAAAAGATGATCTTTCAACCGAATAGTTATATTTTCAATAAAAACCTTAATCTTTAACGAAAAAGTTGCATTTACAACCAAATGCTTGAACCTTAAAAAAAAATAGAGGAATTTTCAAATAAATAGTTTAAATTTCAAACAGTCAAATTTTTTACCAAAAAAAGGATGACTTTTTCTCCACAAAAAATTAATTTTTAATCTAGAAAGGCAAATTAAAAAACAGTTGAATTTTCGGCCAAAAAATTTGACACTAATAAAATAGTTCAAGTTTTTTAAAAATAGCTTAATTTGGAACCAAATAGTTGAATATCTAACTTACAAAAATGAACTTTTAACAGAATACTTATAATATAAAACAAATAATATTGAAATAAAAAAAATAGTTGCATTCTCAACCAGAAAGCTGAAGTTTGAAGCTAAATATGATTTTTTAGAAATCAGTAGAATTTTTTAATTGAAAAGTTGAATTTTTATTCTAAAAATTTATTTTTAACAAAAAAAAAATTTTCCATCAAGAAAATTAACTTGCTACCAAAAAAGGTAAATTTTCTGCCAAAAAATTAAAATTTTCACCAAAAAGTACGAATTTTCATTAAAAAGAGGTAATTTTCTATCAAAAATTTAAATTTTCAATAAAATTCTTTATTTTTTAAACAAATATTGAAATTAAACAAAAAGAATAACTTTATACCGAAAGAGACAATATTTTAACAGAATACAAGGATTTTCGGCCAAATAGTTGAATTTTCTAAAAATTTAGTTCAATTCGCAATAAACCAGATTAATTTTTAAACAGAAAGATTAACTTTTTACAAAAAAAATTTATTTATAAAGAGTAATTTTAACCAAACCGTTACTATTTTTTACCAAAAAAAAAAACATTTTAACCAAAAGAGATTATGTTTCAAAGCAAAAAGACAAATTTTCTACAAATCAATAGAATTTTAAACCCGAATAAATTAACTTTTAACGAAACAGTTAATGTTTAACCAAATAGTTGATCCTTAGCTAAAATCTACAGCTTGAAAAAAACATTTAAACAAATGCATTATTGCACGAAGCAGTTTAACTTTCAATCAGGTATGGTTTAACTTTTAATCAGGTATGTAGTTGATTTTTTATCGAGAAAAGATGAATTCTCAGTAAAACATTTAATTGTGATACTTTGACCAAAAATATTTTCATTTGAAAAAAAAGAAAAACAGTCGAATTCAACAAAAAAGACAAATTTCGAACAAAAGACATTTCATGAGTTATTAAACAAATAGTTGGATTTTCAACTAGAATATATTTATTTTAATTAAGAATATAAATTTTCAACAAAAAACGTAAAAGTTACATTTTCACTCCAAAAAATTAATTCTCAAGCAAAAAAAAAAAAAAATTAGGAAACAAATTTTTAACAAAGTAGACAAATTTTTAACCAATATAAGAGATAAAATTATGAACTGCGATCATTGATCTTCATAAAAAAAAAGAATGTTTATTAAAGTACTTCAACTTTCAACCAAGTAGTTGAATTTCCAAGCAAGAAAGATTTTATGTTGAATTAGAAACAGTTAAATTCAACCAATAAAGATAATATTCCAACTAAATAGTTAAATCCTTCCCCAAAATAGATAATTTTCAATAAAAAATGTGCATTTTTTCGAAAAAGGTGACAATTTTACCAAAAGCGATGAATTTGCAAACCAAAAGGACGAGATTTCAAAAAAATGTTAAATTTTCAACCAAGAAAGATTTGTCTGTAACAAGAGAAATAACTATTGCCCTACTTCGTCAGAGAAACATTATTAAGAGAAACTTCGAGTGTCCAGAAAATATATTTTTTTTTCGAGATACAACCAAAGGTGGATAAAAATGACTTTGAAGATCTTCTGTTGAACACTGACGTTTAATTTTCAATTTCATCACGAATTATATAGCTTTCTTGGTCTTCGAACACCAAAAACTATTATTCAATAAGTAAGAAAAATATTATGAAAAGGATTTTTGATTTTCGGTAGAAAACAGAATTTCAGATTTACGGGATGCACCCAAATTTGGATAAATCTGGCCATGAAACTCTTCCGTTGAAACTGAAACTTTGATTTTCTATTTAAACCCAAGTTATGTACCTTTTTCGGTCATTTACTATAAAAAAATATCACCCTGAGGAGGTAAAAAATGTTGTAAAAAGGATTTTTGAGTTTTGTAAGAAAACCAAATTTTATATTTTTGAGAAACGTACAAATTCGGATAAGCCTGACTGAAACAACTCTATTGAACCTAGAAGTTAAATTTTCTAATTTAACGCAAATCAAGTCCATGTTCTAATTCCACTTTTAAAAACTATTATCCCATCCAGTCGGAAATAAATTAAAATGAGAAATCCCAACTGGCTTAAAACACAAATTGTAGTTTTTCAAAATGTAACCAAATTTTGATGAAAATAACCGTTAAATTTCGTTATTGAACCTAGAAGTTTAATTTTGTGCGTAGACCTAAATTATATACCTTTTCTGCTTTTCCACTATTAAAAACTATTGCTACAATGAGTCAGAGAAAAAATAGAGAAAAAATTGTAGAGGGGCGGGGGTCGACAAAATTTGAGAATTTCGTAATATAACCAAATTCGGATAAAAATAACCATTGAATTATGCTATTAAACCTAAATTTTTAATTTCGTGTTTTGAACTCAAATTACGTACCTTTTTGTTCTTTCGCTATCAAAAACTATTTCCCGAATGAGTCAGGAAAGAATAAAAAACAGAATTTCCAAGTAAATAAATTTATATTTGTTACTTTTAATGTCATTTTTCACGGTTGAAACGTAAACTATGCGTTGAATGTTCAGAAGCAAAGTAGTAGATCTATTTTAGGCGAACAATTTTTTTTGTTATTATCTTAACGTGTCTTGCGTAGTTTAGCCGAAAAATGGATTTTTTGTTTGCTTTAAATAAGATTTTTCACGATTGAGATTAAAACTATCCATCTGAAAAAAATTTTCTCAAAGTGATTTGTAGATCTTTTCAGATACACAATTTTTCTTATAATTTTTTTTGTATCACGTATAGATTTGCTGAAAAATGAAATTTTTGGTTTCTTAAATAAAATTGTTGATTGATAAAACCAGAATCGTTAATGAAGAAAGGCTGGTTAACGAAAAAATAAAAAGTTTTAAAAGTTATCCGGTATACAGACGAGAACAATAACAACGACGACATAAACCATCATAATACCCCTTTTTTCGGATTTAGTTTTTTTTAATTCATTTTTTCAATTTGCGGTATTCAGTTTTTATATAGAAACGTGTATCTTTTCTTCATGATAAAAATGTAAAAAATAGAAATAGAAATACAGGGCTAATCAACTAATGAGAATATTAAATTAGGCTGGCCTCAAAAGTTCATTTTCAAAAATCTCTAATTTTTGTCTGCCCAATTTTTTATTTTTCTTGACCAGTAATACGCAAATACCAGAATTTTAATTTTGTAGCATTTTTAATATAGAATATTTTATTAAAAGAAAAAAATATTTTCAAATTAAAATTTAAAAATGTTAGTTTATTTTCCTTGAAAGTTATTTAAAGTGCATCTTATATAAATTCCCTGACTTTTGCAACATTTTTTTCAATATTCCAGACTTTCCCTGGCCAATAAAATTCCCAGAATTTTTCCTGATTCCCAGGTCTTGAAAAATCATCAAACTGATAGAATTTATTTTTATTAAATAAATTAAATATATCAGTTTTACAAAATTATGTCTGTTTTTTCTTACCAAGCGCCCTTAATGAATTCTGAATGAAATTAAATCAGATAAATCACTTTCTTTTGAATCAAATTTTTTTCTCTTCAAACAATATTAAGTTAAGTAAACTGAAAAATTCCTTGACGCAATGAATACTTTTAGATTAATTTGGTCATATCTTCAAGTTATTAGTCTGAATATATCCTATTATGTAGATCCTTTCGTATATTCATGACTGCATTGAAAATTTAAATTTCAAAGAATTGCATGAGGCAAACACTCATAATCTAGTCAGATTCAGTTAAAAAATCTCTATTATTGAGCTCAGACTTTAGTCATCCTGAAGGAAATGAGGTCGAATAAAGCCCACATTGGTTTGAAACAATTGCAAGTAAAGGGTATTAATCTTATATTATCCGATGGCTATTTGTCACTTGCGAGTCAACGCTCTTGATGTATGCATGCCACATAACATATGTATTTTACAATGACACAAGTAATAATTTTTACTGTCACAAGTGACACAATCATAATGTATATAATAATACACTTCCATCGAAAATTAAGACAATGCATGAATAAGATTAAACTTATCTCATTTCTCGTTGTGCATTACTGTTATGCGATGCGTTTGATGTTTGATGCAATTTAAAATTATAATTCAAGTGTGCAGAGCATCTTCCACTAGAAGCATGATGCACGTGACCCGTGAAACTTTTTTTATAAAAAAATTGAAACTTATGTCCGTGTACATTAAAGACTAACAATATCGACAAAAGGAAATTTAGTAGATGCATTTCCAGCCAGATAGTTAAATTTTCAAAAAAAGAAATTTTTTTTTAAAAACAGTTAAAGTTTTGATAAAGAAGTTTATTTTTGGCCAAGAGGGATGATATTTCAAACAAGGAAGATGACTTTTCTACCGTGAAAGATGAATTTTTCATACAAAAAGACCAATTTTCAACAAAACATTTTAATTTTTGACCAAAAAAGATAAATCTAATAAAATACTCTAATTTCAACAAAATAATTAAAGCTTCAACAAAGTACTTAAATTTCTTACCAAATAGCTGAATTCTTAACTTGCAGAAATGAATTTTCAACCAAAAAGATTTTTACCAGAACAGGAATTTGTAGCAAAAGACATGAATTTCCAACTAAATAGTTCAATTTTCAGCTAACAAAGATAGGCTTATAACCAAAAATTGAATATTTTAATTTTTAATGGAAAATAGTATTTTTTAACAAAAAAATAAAGAATCATTAAGTAGATAAAATCAACAAATATACGATTTTCTTACAAAATAGTTTAATTCTCAACCAAATAAATAAGTTTTCGAAAAGGAAATTAATCTTCACCCAAATAGAGGATTTTTCAATAAAATAGTTTATTTTTCAAGCGAAAAAGTGGAATTTTTTAGATAACAGTTGTAAGGTGCGTGTATCGCCCCTTACAATATGCAACCAACCTTGCGTGGCCGAAACAGGGGTTCAGGCATAGGCGCAAAGCAAGGGTTCTTCGCGATGGGAATCTCGCAGAATGCGGGGGTGAAAAAGAAGAGTGCGGGGGATAAAAAGCGCAACTGAGGCCCAAATCGGCACTGGGGGGGGGGGGCTCGCTGGCAAAGCGAGAGTTTTCCGAATTCATCCCGGAAGCGGTTATAAGAGTTTTACTCTTATAGCTCGGCGTCGTTTGAATTTTGTTCCCAGGCGACGACGTCGCCTGGAAAGAGTCCTAAAGGCACTCTCCTTCGAAACACGAGGTTAAGAGAGCGACCTTCCCTATACCGCCCTGGAATGATGAAACAAACTATGATCTCGCCACGCGCAAGTAAAAAAAATTCAACTAATAGAGCTTTTCCACTGGTGACGTCATTTCAAAATGTCCGAACACCTCGGGCATTACACTCGTGTTACATACATTGAAACGCATGGAATGTACTTTTCAAGGGTCAATTAGTTATTTTATTTAAAGAAAATGGTACTCTCGTGTTTTATTGTGGGTTGTCCGAAGAAGAAAGGAAAGGACCCTAGAATATCATTTCATAAAATTCCAACTATTTTAACAGAAGGAAACAAAAAGTATGCAAGACCGGGTGGAACGTACACTTTTCAGCAAAAATAGAGTTTTCGAAATAAAAAGACGAGAAAGTTGGATAAGTGCAATTAAACGTGGTCTTTTGAGTGTTTCGCAGCTAAGAAATGCAACAATTTGCCCAAACAATTTTATAACAGGTAAGAAAAATTAGATACATTTTACACAAGGCTGTAGGAATCAAGCTCTGACTTCCAAATCCAGC
>JAUELO010000179.1:34322197-34335496 GCA_032357855.1 Amphibolips quercusostensackenii | reverse complement strand
CGAAATTATGGATTACTGATAACAAATGTAATAATTGAATTTTTAGGTCAAAAAAATTAATTTTTAAACAAGGAAAACTAGTTTTCAACCAAATTGTATAATTTTTCACTTTAATATGTAGTTGAATTTTCAAGAAAAAGTTTAATTTTTACCTAAAGGACTACTTTTTAAGCAATTGTTGCATTTTCAACAAAATAATTAAATTTTCATCGAAATAGTTCAATTTTCATCTGAATAAAAAAAATGGTTTTAACAAAAAAAGATCAATTTTTAACCAAAAATAGTACCTATTATTAAATTAAAAGGTAAAAGAATTAATTTTTAAGAAACAAAAAAATATGAAGAAATTAGTTACATTTTTAACCAAAAAAATTATTTTTTAACAAATTTTTGTTAAGAGTTTCAACAATGGCGTAAAAATTGTTGAGTTTTTAACAAAATAATTAAATTTTCATCGAAATAGTTAAATTTTTATCCAAATAAAATAAAAAAGTTTTTGACAAAAAAATATTAATTTTCAAACAAAAATAGTAGAATTAAATTATAATGTAAACGAATTAATTTTTAACAAAAAAAAATTATGAACAAATCAGTTAAACATTCAACCAAAAAAATTATGTTTCAACAAAGTAGTTGAAACTTTAAACCATGTTATTTTCAACCATGAATTTACAACCAAAAATATAAATTATCAACGAAAATTGTAATAGATCATATTTGAGCTAAAAAATACTTTGATTTGAATAAAAAAAACATCTGAATTCCACAAAAAGAGAATTCAACACAATTGTGTTTACACAATAGTGTTTACATGAATTTTACACAAAGAAGTTGAATTTTCTGCCCGAAATATGGGTTTTCAAAAAAAAAGGTTAATTTTCTGCCCAGTATTTAATTTTTCAAATAAATAGTTTGATTTTTAACAAAATAGTTGTATATTAAACCAAAATGTTAAATTAAAAAAAATTTCAAGCAAAAATGAAGTAATTACATTTTCAGTTTAAGAAACTAATGTTCAGTAAAAAGACGAATTTTCCACTAGTTAAATTGACCAAAAAAACTAATTTTTAACAAAATAGTTGAATCCAAAGCCAATAAAATGAATTTAAACAAAAGCAGGTTAATTTTCGACCAAAAAACAAAAATTTTCAACAAAAGACCAAAAAAGTTAATTTTCTACTAAGCAGGTAATTTTTCAAATAAATATTTAAATTTTTTACAAAATAGTTGAATTTTCAACCAAACAATGAATTTGAAAAAAAAATATTTTTAATCAAAAATGAAGTGATTTCATTTTTAGTTTGAAATAGTTAAATTCACAGTTAATAGGATGCATTTTCAAAAAAAGAAGATTAATTTTTTACCAAAAAACAAGAATTTTCAATAAAATACATGAATTTCACACATAAACTTGGATTTTACGCCCAATTCTATAGATTTTCAAAAAAGTTAATTTTTTACTGATTAGTTAATTTTTCAAATAATTAGCTTAATTTTTTTACAAACTAGTTGAATTTTCAAACAAATAGTTGAAAAAAAAAGATTTTAAACCAGAAATGAAGTGATCACATTTTTTATTTGAAATAGTTGAATTCACAGCCAATAAAATGAATAATATAAAAAAAAAGAAGATTAATTTTCCACCTAAAAACAAGAATTAAAAACAAATGAATTTTATGAAAAAAAAGTTCGATTTTTCGCCCGATTTTTCAAGAAAAAAGTTAATTTTCTACCAAGTAGTTAATTTTAAAGTACACTTTTTAATTACACTATATGGATTTATTTTTTACAAAATAGTTCATTCTTCATAAAAAAAAGTTATCAGACAAAAATGGATTAATCACATTCTCAGTTTTAAAAATTATAATTCAACCAAAAAAGTGAATTTTTAACAAAATAGTTCAATTCACAGCCAATAAGATAAATTTTCAATAAAATAAGATTAATTTTCTATCAAATAAGAAGAATTTAAAAAAAATTAATTTTACACAAGAAAGTCCGATTTTGCGCCCGATACTACGGATTTTCAACAAAAAAGTTCATTTTTTACCAAGTATTTAATTTATTACGTTGATAGTTTAATTTTTCATCAAATAGTTTGATTTTTATTCCAATAGTTTAATTTTCAACCAAATAGCTTAATTTTTAAAAACAAAAATTTTCACCTAAAAATGGAGTTATTACATTTTCAGTTTAATAAATTGATGTTCAGAAAAAAACGAATTTTCCACCAGTTAAATTGAACCAAAAAAAGAGAACTTTTAAAAAAATAATTAAATCCACAGACAATGAGATAAATTAAAAAAAAAGAAGATTAATTTTCTACCAAAAAACAAGAATTTTCAACACCAAAAAAATGAATTTTACACAAAAAAGTTCGATTTTGCGTCCGGTACTAAGAATTTTCAAGAAAAAAGTTAATTTTCTACCAAGCAGTTAGTTTGCCAAATGAATAATTTTATTTTCAAACAAATAATTAAATTTAAAAAAAAATAATTGAATTTTCACAAAAATAAGTAACCAAGAATGAAACAATTACAATACCAGTTTGAAAAATTAATTTTCAACAAACAAACAAATCAGTAAATTTTTAAAGAAATGTGGTTGAATTTTCAACCAAAATGTTGCATTTTTAACCAAAAAATTGATTCTCTACCAAAAAGGTAAATTTTCAACAAAATGCGTAAATTTTCAACTAAATAATTAAATTTTCAGCCTGTAAAAGATAATTTTTTTAACAAAAAATGAAATTGTTAAGTTATTATTTTAGAAAAATTAATTTAAAAATTCGAATTTTTCACAAACAGTTGAATTTTCAACCCAAAAATCTAAATTTTGAACACAAAAAAACGAACTGAATTTTCTACCAAGTTGTTAAATTTCATCAAATAAAAAAAATTTGAATAACGTAGTTGAATTTACAACCAACTTTTTGAATTTTGAACCTAAAAAGATGAATTTTCAACAAAATTCATAAATTTTTAACAAAATAATTAAATTTTTAGTTTATAAAAGATCATTTTTTAAACAAAGATGGAATTTGAAAATTTTAATTATAAAAAAATTCAATTTGGAGACGCGAATTTTCCACAAAAAGATAAATTTTCAAAAACAACAAAAATTTTATATCCAACGAAGTTGTTAAATTATTAAGCCGAAAAGACGAATTTTTAGCAAAATTTTCGAATGTTAAACAAAAAATTTAATTTTTGAACAACCAGTTGAATTTTCAGCCTAAATTAAGAATCTTCAAGTAAAAAAATGAATTTTTATTAAAATTTTTTAACCAACTTGTTGAATTTTGAACCTAACAAAATGATTTTTCAACACATTTCGTAAACTTTTAACCAAATAATTGAATTTTTAGTCTATAAAAGATCACTTTTTAACCAAAAATGAAAATGTTAAATTTTTATTTAAAAAAAAATTTTATTTAGAGACGCGAATTTCCCACTTAAACTTTCAGCTAAACTTAAGAATCTTTAACTGAAAAAATTAATTTCTTTCAAATAGATGAATTTTCAACCAACTTCTTGAATTTTAAACCTAACGAGGTGAATTTTCAACAACAAATTTTTTTCTACCAAAAAAAAACGAATTTTTAACAAAACGCATACATTTGTAACTAAATATAGTTGAATTTTCAACCAAGAAGATTAATTTTTTACGAAAAAAAGACTAACTTTCAACCAAATAGCTGAATCCTCAAACAAAAAAAAAAAATAATTTTCATCCAAACTGTTTCATTTTTAATCAAAAAAATTATTTTTTAACAAAAAGGCCAGTTTTTAACAAAATGCGTCATTTTAACCAAATAATTCAATTTTTTGTCTATAAAAGATCATTTTTTAACCAAAAATGAAATTGTTAAATTTTTATTTAAAAAATTTTTCATTTAGAGACGCGAATTTTCCACAAAAAGTCAAATTTTCAAACCGAAAATATGAATTTTCAACAAAAAAAAATTGTATATTCTACTAAGTTGCTAAATTTTTAAGCCAAAAAGACGAATTTTCAGCAGAATTGTCGAATGTTAAACAAAAAATTTAATTTTTAACCATCCAGTTAAATTTTCAGCCTAAATTAAGAATCTTCAAGCAATGAATTTTTATTAAAATTTTTAACCAACTTGTTGAATTTTGAACCTAAAAAAATGATTTTTCAAAACATTTCGTAAACTTTTAACCAAATAATTAAATTTTTATCTTATAAAAGATCATTTTTTAACCAAGAATAAAATTGTTAAATTTTTATTTAAAAAAAAATTATTTTAGAAACGCGAATTTCCCACAAAAAGTTAAATTTTCAAACCAAAAATATGAATTTTCAACAACAAAAAATTGTATATTCTACGAAGTTGTTAAATTTTTAAGCCAAAAAGACGAATTCTCATCAGAATTGTCGAATTTTAAACAAAAAAAAATTAATTTTTAACTAACTACTTAAACATTCAGCTAAACTTAAGAATCTTCCACTAAAAAAATTAATTTTTTTTTAAATAGATGAATTTTCAACCAACTTCTTGAATTTTAAACCTAACAAGGTGAATTTTCAACAACAACAAATTTATTTCCTACCAAAAAAAACAAATTTTTAACAAAACGCATACATTTGTAACTAAATATAGTTAAATTTTCAACCAAGAAGATTAATTTTTTACCAAAAAAAGACTAACTTTCAACTAAATAGCTGAATCCTCGAACAACAAAAAAATAATTTTCATCCAAACTGTTGCATTTTTAACCAAAAAAATTACTTTTGAACAAAAAGGCCAGTTTTTAACAAAATGCGTAATTTTAACCAAATAATTAAATTTTTAGTCTATAAAAGATCATTTTTTGACAAAAAATGGAATTGGTAAATTTTTATTTCAGAAAAAGTCAATTTAGAAACGCGAATTTTTCACAAACAGTCGCATTTTCCAAACGAAAATATGAATTTCCAGCAATAACATAAATTGAATTTTCTAACAAGTTGTTAAATTTTTCACCAAAAAAGACGAATTTTCAAGAGTCGAATTTTGAACCCGGAAATATGAACTTTCAAGAAGAAATTTAATTTTCAACCAACCAGTTACATTTTTAGCTAAAATTAAGAATCTTCAACTGAAAAAATGAATTTGCAATAAAGTAGTCAACTTTCAACTTATTTGGCGAATTTGCAACCTAAAAAAAGAATGTTTGATAAAAAATGTACGCCATGTAAGACAGCATAGAAAAATGGCTGCCCCCCCCCCCCCTCTGTACCAAATCTGCATGTGCTTTCAGGTTTTTTAGGAATATAAAAGTATAATTTAAATAAAAAAAAAAATATGTAATGAATTAAAAAAATATAATGAATATATTAATATAAATAAAGTGGAGTGTGTCGCCTTATTAAATTTGATTTGAAAGATTGCTTTAAATAATGGTGGTAGCCCCCCCCCCTTTTCACATACATTCGTTTACAAGCGGCGAAGACTTTTTTTTCTAGGTGGGGGCAAGGGCATAGGCATAGACTTCTAAAGTTAAATGGCACAATTTATACATAGTATGATAATAATATACAATGTAAAAATTTTACATAAATTATTAATTATAAATGAACAATAAATAGTAAATTAATTAAAGACTTTTAAAGATTTTTATGATTTCCCGAAGATTTCAAATATTTCAAATATTTTGCAAATATTTCAGATAGATTTCGAAGACTGCACAACGATTTTAAAGATTTCAAAGATTTCACAAATATTTCAATGATTTCTTAAAGATTTCCGATATATTTAAAAGATTTCACAAAGACTTCAATAATTTAAATAATTTCACAAATATTACTAAATGTTTCAAAAATATTTCAAATATTTCGAAAAAATTTCCGAAGATATCAGAAAGATTTTAGAAAGATTTTAATGATTACTTAAGATTTTAAAGATTTCAAATATTACCGCAAAGATTTCGGATAGATTGAAAAAATTTCAATTATTTAAAAAAAATTCAAATAGATTTTGAAAAATGCACAAAGATCTGAACAATTTCCCAAGGATTTCTCAATGATCGAAATAATTTTACAAATATTATTAAATATTTTGCAAAGATTTCTAAAGATTTCCTAAAGATTTCCTAAAGATTTCAAAAAGATTTCCAATATTTCGCAAAGAGTTTAGATAAATTTCAAAGATTGCACAAATTTCGCAATAATTTTCTAAATATTTGAATAATTTCGAAAATTTTTACAAATATTTCAGAAAGATCATAATAATTTTCTAAAGATTTCAAAGATTTTACAAAGATTTCGAATATTTCACAAAGATTTTAGATAGATTTCAATGATTGCACGGAGATATCAATGCTTTTCAAAGGATTTCATTAAGACTTAAAGATTTCGGATAGATTTAAAAGATTTCACAAAGACTTCGATAATTTCAATAATTTCACAAATATTATTATTTTATTTTACATCAATATTAATATTAATTTTATTAATCATATTAATTAATTTATTATTATTATATTATTTCAAAAATGTTTCAAATATTTTGCAAAGATTTCCAAAGATTTCCACAGATTTCAGAAAGATGTTCCAAAGATTTCAAAGATTTCAAATATATCGCAAATATTTCAGATAGATTTTAAAGATTTCACCAAGATTTTAAACATTTTACAAGGGTTTTAATGATTTCTCAAATATTTCAAAGATTTCACAAAGATTTGCAACACTTCGCAAAGATTTCAGATAGATTTAAAATATTTTATAAAAATTTTTAATAAATGTCAAGGCGAGCACAAATATTTCAATGATTTCCCAAGGATTGCACCAAGATTTCAATAATATCGCAAATATTATCAGATATTTTAAATATTTCGCAAAAATTTTCAAAGATTTACAAGCAGTTCAAAAAGATGTCACAAAGATTTTAATGATTTTTTAAAGATTTCATGAAAATTTAGAGATTTTGGATAGATTAAAAATATTTCACAAAAATTTCAACGATTTCAATAATTTCACAAAAATGACCAAATTGTTCAAAAATATTTCAAACATTTTAAAATATTTTCAAAAATATCAGAAAAATTTTACAAAGATTTTAATAATTATCCAAAGATTGCGAAAATTTCACAAAGATCTCACAAAGATTATCAAGATTTTGAATAGATTTGAAATATTTTATAACAATTTCAGATAGTTTTTAAAAAATGCACAAAGATTTCAATAATTTGACAAATATTGGCAGATATTTTTTTTATATTTCAAATATTTCGCAAAGATTTCAAAAGATTTCACAAAGATTTCATAAAGATTTCATAAAGATTTAATGATTTTCTAAAGATTTCAAAGATATCACAAATATTTAAAATATTTCGAAAATATTTCAGATAGATTTCAAAGATTGCACAAAGATTTGTATAATTTCTTAAAGATTTCATAAAATTTTAAAGATTTTAGATAGATTTGAAATATTTTACAAAGACTTCAACGATTTCAATAATTTCACAAATATGACTAAATTGTTTAAAAATATTTCAAACATTTTAAAAAGATTTCCAAAGATATCAGAAAGATTTCCAAAAAGTTTCCATGGTTTTCCAAAGATTCCTAAGATTTTGAATGGATTGAAAATATTTTATAACAATTTCAGACATTTTTCAAAGAGTGCAAAAAGATGTAAATAATTTTAGCAATATAATCGGATATTTATTTCAAATATTCCGCAAAGATTTTCAGAGATTTTCAAAGATTTCAGGAAGGTTTCACAAAGATTTGAATGATTTGACAAACATTTTAAAGATATCACAAATATTTTGAATATTTCGCAAACATTTCAGATATATTTCAAAGAGTGCACGAAGATTTTAATGATTTCTTAAAGATTTCATAAAGATTTTAAAGATTTTGGTTAGATTAAAAATATTTTACAAAGACTTTCAATGATTTCAATAATTTCGTAAATATTACTCAATCTTTCAAAAATATTTCAAATATTTAAAAAAGATTTCCAAAGATATCACAAAGATTTTAATAATTTTTTAAAGATTTCGGATAGATTTAAGAGATTTCACAAAGACTACAATGTTTTTAATAATTTCAAAAATATTACCAAATTTTTTTAAATATTTCAAACATTTTGAAAAGATTTTCATAAACATCAAAAAGATTTCACAAAGATTTCAATGATTTTTCAAAGATTTCACAAAGATTAATAAGATTTTGAATAGATTAAAAATATTTTATATCAATTTCAGATAGATTTTAAAGAGTGCACAAAGATTTAAATAATTTCACAAATATTATCAGTTTTTTTATCTTCAAATATTTCGCAAAGATTTCCAAAAATACCACAAAGATTTTAACAAATTTCCAATTATTCCAAAGATATCACAAACATTTCAAATATTTCGCAAATATTTCAGATAGATTTCAAAGATCGAAAAAAGACTTTAATGATTTACCAAAGATTTCATAAAGATTTTAATGGTTTTGTTCAGATTAAAAATATTTTCCAAAGACTTCAATGATTTAAATAATTTCAAAAATATCACCAAATTGTTCAAAAATATTTCAAACATTTTGAAAAGATTTTAAAAGATGTCAGAAAGTTTTCACAAAGATTTCAAAGATTTTCCAAAGATTTAAAAGGTTTTAAAAATATCTCACAATGATTTTCAAGATTTTGAATAGATTTAAAATATTTTATATTAATTCCAGATAGATTTCTAAGAGTGCACAAAGATTCCACTGATTTCACAAATATTAACAGATTTTTTTTTTAATATTTCAAATATTTCGCAAAGATTTTCAGGGATTTCCAAAGATTTCAAAAACATTTCACAAAGATTAGAATTATTTCACAAAAATTCTAAAGATATCACAAAGATTTCAAACAAAACATTTTGAAAAGATTTCCAAAGATATCACAAAGATCTCACAAGGATTTCAAATATTTTCCATAGATTAAAAAATTTTTATAAAGATCTCACAAAGATTTTCAAGATTTTAATTGGATTTAAAATATTTTATAACAATTTCAGATAGATTTCAAATTGTGCAGAAAGATTTAAATAATTTTAAAAATATTATTAAATATGTTTTATAAATATTTTAAATAATTCAAAAAGATTTCGCACAAATTTCAAAAAGATCTCATGAAGATTTCCAAGATTTTTAACAGATTAAAAATATGTTATAACAATGTCAGATAGATTTCAAAGAGTGCACAAAGATTTAAATAATTTCACAAATATTACCAGATATTTTTTTTTAATTTTCAAATACTTCGCAAAGATTTCCAAGAATGCCAAAAAGATTTTAACGATTTCCCAAAGATTTCGAAGATATCACAAAGATTTCAAATATTTCGCAAATATTGTCAGATATTTTTTTTAAATATTTCAAATATTTCGCAAAGATTTCCAGGGATTTACAAAGATTTTGGAAAAATTTTACAAAGATAAGAATTATTTGACAAACATTTTTAAGATATCACAAAGATTTCAAAAATTTCACAAACATTTCAAATATATTTCAAAGAGTGCACGAAGATTTCAATGATTTTACAAATATTTCATAAGGATTTTAAAAATTTTGCAAATATATTGGATAGATTTAGAAGATTTCACAAAGACTTCAATGATTTCAATAATTTCGAAAATATTACTCAATGTTTCAAAAATATTTCAAGTATTTTAAAAAAATTTCCAAAGATATCACAAGGATTTCACAAAGATTTCACATATTTTGCAAATATTTTATATATATTTCAAAGATTGCAGAAAGATTTCAATGATTTCTCATCAGCTTTCATAAAGATTTTAAAGATATGGGATAAATTAAAAATATTTTACAAAGGCTTTAATGATTTCAATAATTTTACAATTATTTTCAGATATTTCTTTTAAATATTTTGAATATTTTAAATATTTTGCAAAGATTCCCAGGGATTTCCAAAGATTTCAGAAAAATTTTTCAAAGATAAGAAGTATTTGACAAAAATTTTAAAGATATCACAAAGATTTCAAAAATTTCACAAACATTTCAGATATATTTGAAAGAATGCACGACGATTTCAATGATTTTACAAATATTTCATAAGAATTTTAAAAATTTTGCAAATACTTAGGATTGATTTAGAAGATTTCACAAAGACTTCAACGATTTCAATAATTTCGAAAATATTACTCAATGTTTCAGAAATATTTCAAATATTTTTAAAAAATTTCCAAAGATATCACAAAGATTTCACAAAGATTTCAATGCTTTCTCACCAGATTTCATAAAGATTTTAAAGATATGGGATAGATTAAAAATATTTCACAAAGACTTCAAAGATTTCAATAATTTTACAAATATTTTCAGATTTTTTTTTTAATATTTCAAATATTTCGCAAAGATTTCCAGGGATTTTCAAAGATTTCACAAAGATTAGAATGATCTAACAAAAATATCACAAAGAATTAAAAAATTTCGCTAATATTTCGAATATATTTCAAAGAATGCACGGAGATTTCAATGATTTTACAAATATTTCATCAGGACTTTAAAGATTTCGCAAAGATTTCGGATAGATTTGTAAGATTTCACAAAGACTTTAATGATTTTAATAATTTCGCAAATATTACTCAATGTTTAAAAAATATTTAAATATTTTTTTAAAATTTCCAGAGATATCACAAAGATTTCAATGATTTCCTAAAGATTTCACATATTGCGCAATTATTTTAGGTGGATTTCAAAGATTGCACAAAGATTTCAATGATTTCTCAAAGATTTCATAAAGATTTTTAAAAGATTTTGGTTAGATCAAACATATTCTTAAAAAACTTTTAATGATTTTATAATTTCAAAATTATTATCAAATTTCTTAAAAATATTTCAAGCCTTTTGAAAAGATTTCTACAGATATCAGAAAAATTTCGCAAAGATTTCAAAGATTTTACAAAGATCTCACAAAGATTCTTAAAATAGATTAAAAATATTTTATAACAATTTCAGATAGATTTCAAAGAGTGCACAAAGATTTCAATAATTTCACAAATATTGTCAAATATATTTTTTTAATATTTCAAATATTTCGCAAAGATTTCCAGATATTTCCAAAGATTTCAGAAAGATTTCACAAAGATTAGAATGATTTGACAAAAATTTTAAAGATATCACAAAGATTTTAAAGGTTTTAAAAAATTTCGCAAAGATTTCGAATAGATTCAGAAGATTTCACAAATACTTTAATAATTTCAATAATTTCCCAAATATTACTCAATGGTTAAAAAATATTTCAAATATTTTTAAAAATTTTCCAAAGATATCACAAATATTTCACAAAGATTTCAATGATTTCCCAAAGATTTTACATATTGCGCAAATATTTTAGATAGTTTTCAAAGAGTGCACAGAGATTTCAATAATTTCACAAATATATTCAGATATATTTTTTAATATTTCAAATATTTTGCAAAGATTTCCAAAGATTTACAAATATTTCAGAAAGATTTCACAAAAATTTTAATGATTTGACGAAAATTTCAAAGAATGCACAAAGATTTCAGTAATTTCTTAAAGATTATGAAAATTTCAAAAATATTTCGCACAGATCTCGGATAGATTTAAAAGATTAAAAAAAGACTATAATGATTTCAATAATTTTACAAATATTACCAAACTGATCAAAAATATTTTAAAAATTTTGAAAATATTTCTAAAGATAGAGGGATTTCACAAAAATTTTAATGATTTCTTAAAGATTTCATAAAGATTTTAAAGGTTTTGTATAGATTACAAATATTTCACAAAGCCTTCAATATTTTCAATAATTTCAAAAATATTACAAAAGTGTTTAAAAATATTTTAAACATTTTAAAAAGATTTCCAAAGATATCAGAAAAATTTCACAAAGATTTCAATAATTTTCGGAAGATTTCACATATTTCATAAAGATCTCACAAAAATTACCAAGATTTTGATTAGATTTAAAATATTCTATAACATTTACAGACAGATTTCAAAGATTGCACAAAGATTTTAATGATTTTTCAAAGATATCATAAAGATTTAAAAGATTTTGGTTTGATTAAACATATTTCACAAAGACTTTGAATGATTTCAATAATTTTATAATTATTATCAAATTTTCAAAAAATATTTTAAACATTTTGAAAAGATTTCCAAAGATATCAGAAAAATTTCGCAAAGATTTCAAAGATTTTACAAAGATTTCAAAGATTTCACAAAGATCTCGCAAAGATTTCCAAGATTTTGAATAGATTAAAAATATTTTAATACAATTAAAAAAAAAATTTAAGCGAATTAATGAATTTAATCATTGAATTTCAGAGAGGGGCAAATCGATAAGTTTCCCCTCCCTTGTCGATTCCTGGTGGGAGCAGTTCCCCCTCTCTTCCATAGGGCTCCGCCACCTCTGTTTTCGTTGGAAAAATTCAGATTCACCCATAAAATTTTCTGTATCCGCCCATGTCCACAGGAGACACCCTCCCACCTATTCCCAACCGTATTTGGTAATAGGAAAGGGGAAAGGGAAAGGGGAGCGGGAAAAAAGGGAAAACATCAAAAGAGAACAGGGGAAAGAGTAAAGGGGGAAGGGAAATGGTAAAGGGGAAAGGGAACCGAGAAAAGGGGAAAAGGAAAGGGAAAAGTAAGAGAGACAGAGATATGAATCTAATATTGAATGAATCTATTTAATGAATCTGATATTGAAGGAATTCAAATCTGCCTTTTCTTTGAGAAAATAGGAAAGCAAACATCCGGTTGTGGTTGCCGTTGCATCGATTCATTGTTTGTATGATAAAATTAGAAATAGTACAGAGATTAACGAAATCTAAACTCAGCGATGTTCTCACAGTGTAAAATGGCCCGAATCCAAAATTTTCTACGTTCGCTTATCGGCCTCTTCATCTGGCGCTACCCACTGACTTCAGTTTTGTTAACTTCTTATTTCTTGCAAAATACACCCACTTGTTCGTTTCCTGAATTTCTCCAAGTTTATGACAATTTTACACGTTATGCACACCGCGAGTCCTTCGCGTACTGTTTTCAAAATAGTTCAATGAAAAAGAGCAGGGTAAGAAGAGGCAGCGCCGACCAGTTAACAGTCAATTATTTTTTTTAAAGTTTAAAAGACATGAAATTAATCAATTTTTTCATTTCGAGTCCTACATTATTGTTTATCATATTTCTATAAGTGTAAATGAATGAACAATGAATAAAACCATGATTACCCAATCGAGGGTAAAGGCGACCGCTGCTTTTTTATGAAAATTAAAACATCTGAAGATGCGAAAATATGATGATTCGTTTGACAATATTTGAGTT
>JAUELO010000179.1:34264533-34294250 GCA_032357855.1 Amphibolips quercusostensackenii | reverse complement strand
AAAAAACAACAAGACCATTTTTCGAAAAAAGGGATCTAAGCGGGATTGTGTTTACCTTTAGATTATGTGGTTAAAAAATTATATCAAACAATTTATTCTTGTAGCAGAAAAGTTGTCATTTGTAAGTCATGGGCTAAAATTCGTCGATTAAAAGGATTGAAAGACACAATACAAGGGGGTTTAGAGGATCCAAATTAGAAGCTATTGCCAATTAAAAAGTCAAAAATAGTTTTTTTTAACAATATAAAAAAATAGCAAAATTTTTTCACGAAGTAACACAAAATGAGGGTGAGAACATTAGAAGTAAAACCTTTTTGGACCACACTATACCTGCTCTAAAATTTTTTAATTCGATAAAAAATTAAAATCTAATATTCTTTACAAAGATTTTTATCCATACTTCATTCTTTTTTGAATTATTATCAATATTATTCATAAAACGCAAATATTATAATTGACTTTGGTATATTTTCGGTGATTCGAAGTGCAAACTAACATATGATTTCTGCTAAAAAAATCAAAAAATTAAAAACAAAATAAAAAACTTAATTTTCCTTTGATAAGTACGTTTATAAAGTTATTCCTGGATTTTGTTTTCCCTGCAAGAACAATTTTATGACCTTTAGTTGCATTTCTCACTTTATAAAAATATATTAAATTTGGCTTCCAATTCTCCAAAATTTGTAATTCTTATTTTTTTGATAAAGTGATTTTTTATTAAATTTTGATAAAGTGATGTACGTAAAAAAATCTTTCAAGAGGAACAATGCGTGTAAATTATTTATTTATTTTTGTGCATCGATCAGTTTAATAATCATGGTGTGAAATTATGTTAATTTTCTATTAACAATACTAATTCTCAAAAAAATACATCAAGGTTAAAGTGAAAAGTTAAATTTTTGACCAAAGACATTAATTTCCTAACAAAATTACGAATTTTCAATAAAATTCATAAATTTTTAGCCATATAGTTGAATTTTCAATTCAACCAAGATTAATTTTCAAACAAAAAGACAAAATTTTAACCAATTACATCAATTTTTAGTCAAATAGATGAATTTTTAAACTACCAAAAAATCAATTTTTAGACAAAAATGGAATAGTTCAATTTTTTATTCAGAATATTAATTCTTAATAAAATACGAACTTTCTACAAATCAGTTGAATTGTTTAAAAATTGTGGAATTTTTAATACAAAAAGATGAATTTTCTACAAAACCGTTAAATTTTCAACCCGAAAAAATTAATTTTTAACAAAAAGTGTAATAGTTGATATTTCAACCAAAATTTATTTCATTTTAAATAAAAAACAGTTGAATTTAAACAAAAGCGACAAATTTTCACACACAAAAATATACGAATTTTTAACTAAGAAGGATACATTTTTAAGTAAAAACGAAATAGTTTAATTTTTAGTTAAAAAATTAATTTTTGACAAAAAAAAGATTTTTCAAACAAATATTTCAATTTTTAACTAAAGAAATGAACGTTTTACTACAATGATGAACCTTTAACATTCATTTTCGACCAAATAGTTTAACTTTCAACCAAATAGTTAAATTTTCTAGCCAAAAATACAAATTTTCTGCAAAACAGTTGAATTTTAAATAAAAAAATTATTTTTCAACCAAAAAAGAATAATTTCGAACCAGACATTTGCATTTGTGGCGACAAAAATATGAAATTTCTACAAAAAGAAAGACAGTTTCATATTTCAAACCTTCAATTAAATTGTGGATAAAATACGAATCTTCTATAAAAAGAGTGGGATTTTTAACCCAAAAAAAGAATTTTTAAACGAAAAAGTTCAATTTTCAACAAAAGAGATGAACTTTCAACTAAAATTAGAAATCTTCAATCAAAAAAATAAACTTTTCAAAAATTAGTTCAACGTTAAACTAACGAGACGAATTTTTAAAATTTTTGAATTTTCAAGCTAAAAAGACGACTTTTTAACGAAATCCTCAAATTTTTAACAAAATAATTAAATTTTTAACAAAATAATTGAATTTTTAACAAAATAATAAATTTGTTCACCAAAAATAGAATAGTAGACTTTTATGGTGAAAAAAAAGGTACTTTCAACAAAAAAAAGTTGAATATTTTTTATTGGCTTATATTTTAGTCTGTTTTAGACTTAGTATGAATTTTTTCAAATTTTAAAATATTTTAATACGCTATAAATATTACTTTTAGGGTAAGAAATTGCAAAAACTCAATTAATAAAAATAATAAACTTCTACGAGTAACTTATTTTTTCAAATGACGAGTGCATTTCTTTGAACCATATAAATTTGGCACGAGTGGAAATATTTTCCAGAGTGTCTGACTAAAACTGACCGAAATAAGTGCAAGTAAACACTGAAAGCATTGAAAGATACGTTGCGTAGCGAATGTTTAAAAATACGATTATAATGTGCACCACTAAAGATTAAAAATTTGGTGGAAAATTCAAATATTTAGTCGAAAATTGAACTACTTTCTTAAAAAATGAGAATTTGTTGTTTTTTTTTTTTTGTTGAAAATTGAACTATTTCATTTTTGCTAGAAAATTTATCTTTGTTAGTTAAAACTTCAAACATTTGGAAATTTTTGTATCACAAGTATTTCCAGGTATAATTTTTCATAGAACCAAATAATTCAATTTTCGAAAAGAAATATCAGTTGTCAACAAAAATGAAATAGTTGAATTTTCATCTAAAAAAAATTATTTTCCAAAAAAAATTCAATTTTAAACAAAATTGATGAATCTTCATATAAAATAATAAATCTTCAATTAAAATAAATTAATTTTTAACCAAAAAGTTAAATTTTTAACCAAGTAGTAGATTTTTTTAACTGAAAAAAAAACAATTTTCAAAAAAAATGGAACACTTGAATTTTTAGGTAAAAAAAATAATATTAACCAAACTGAAAAAATTTCAACATAATTAGTTGAATTTTGACCAAAAAAGATGAATTGTTAAACAAAAAATTAATAGTTAAATTTTCAGTTAAAAAAGAATAATTTTTAACCAAAGAAATTAATTTTCAACTAAAATCATGAATTTTTAATCACAATGATGAATTTCCAAATGAAATATTTGAATTTTAAACTAAAAAGATGAACTTTTAACTAAAATGATGAAACTTTAACTAGAATAACTGAATTTTATTTTCACGGAAAAGCGGAATTTTCGATTGAAAAAGATAATTTTTCAACAACAAAAATTAATAGTTAAATTTTTAGTTTCAAAAGTAAATATGCAACGAAAGAGATGAATTTTCAATTAAAATCATGATACTTTAGGAAAAAATTAAATTTTTAGCAACAGAGCTTCATTTTCAACCAAGTAATTAAATCTCCCAAAAATGTAATAGTTAAATGTTTAGGTAAAAAATTAATTTTTTTCATTTAAAAAAAAACACGAATTTTCAACCAAAGTGATGAATTTTCAACTAAAATGATGAATTTTCAACTGGAATAGATGAATTTTAAACCAAAACGATGCATTTTTAACCAAGAACATTAATTTCTACCAAAAAAATTCGAAATTTCAACTAAAAAAGATAATTTTATAAAAATAAAATAGTTAAGTCTTTAGTTAAAAAAATTAATTTTCTCTTAAGACTGTTCTTGTTAACATTATAAACAAATGCATTATTTAGGCATTTGTCTACAGAAAAATTAGTTTTTTTCGATAGCAGTTTTTTTAGTTGAGAACCTTATGATATTTTCCCAAAAATGCATAGTTTATTGATAAATGTTGTGATTGTTTTGAATAAATATGATAAACAAATGCATTATTCGGGCATTTGCCGACGGAAAAATCCGTTTTTCATGCCAGTCCTTTCAATTGGGAATTTGTTGATAATTTTAGCAACATAATAGTTATTTCATGAATTTTATGTTTTTCAAAAAAATTGAAGAAACAAATTCATTATTCGGGCATCTGTCGACAAAAAAATTTGTTTTTTTCAAGCTATAGTACTTTTAATTGAGAACTTCATGATAATTTCAGCAACATTCATAATTAGTTCATAAATTCTATGATTTTTTAAAAATAAATTTAGTTAACATATGCACTATTTGGGCATTTGTCGACGGAAAAATTCATTTTTTCCAATTTCAGTCAAAAACAAAGGTAATTCTACTCGATACTGATATCGAAAAAAAAACGAATTTTGCCGTCGACAAATGCCCAAATGGTGCATATATTAAATAAATTTTTTTTTAAAACATGAAATTAATCAACAAATTATCATCTTCTCGATTAAAAAAAAAATTATAGGAAAACTTTAAAATATTTCAAAAGACTTCTTGATTTTTAGACAAAATGGTGATTTTTGAATAATTCGAAAAAAGAAGATTTTAAAGAGTTTTTTTAAAGGATTTTCAAATGTTTAAAAATAATATAAAAATTTTCGAAAGATTTCTAGGAATATATCAAATGATTTTTAATTTTTAAAAAATGTTAAATTCGAAAGGATTTTTAAAAAATTTTAACAAAATGTAAATTTTTGAAGATTCTGAAATAAAATTTTGAAGGAGTTTACGGATTTTAAAAGATTTTAAAATGAAAGATTTTTCTCATAATTCTTAAGAAAACTTAAAATAATTTGTTATTTTGAACTTCTAATTTGAAAAGAATATTTAAAAAGATTGTGAAATATTTCAAAATATTTCAAAAATTTTAAAAAAATAATTTGGAAGATATTGAAGCAATTTTCTTAATTTTTAAAAAATGTTATGAAAACTTGAATCATTAAAAAAGATATTTAGAAATTTCAGAAGTTATGAATATATTTTTAAATAATTAAAAATTAAAAAACAAATTTTAAATTTTTGAAGATTTCGGAATAACATTTTTAAGTTTCTTAGCGATTGTCAAAGGTTTTAAGAGAATATGCAAAGTTTCGCAAGATTCCTAGGAATATATCAAATGATTTTTTATTTTAAAACAAAATGTAAAATTCAAGTAGATTTCAAATCATTTTAAACAAAATGTAAATTTTTGAAGATTCTGAAATCAAATTTTGAAGGATTTAAGAGATTTTAAAAGGTTTTAAGATAAAAGAATTTTCTTAAAACCTATGAGAAAATTGAAAATGATTTAAAATTTTGAAAATTCAATTTAAAAATAATATTTTTAAAAAATGTGCAAAATTTTTTTCATATTTCCAAAATTATCAAAAAAGAATTGGAAAAATATTAAGGCGATTTTTCTAACGTTTAAAAATTGTATGAAAAACTCAAATCATTTTAAAAAATATTTTAAAAAAAATAGCAAAATGTAAATTTTTGAAAAATCTTAAATAAAATTGTAAAGGATTTTAAGGGCTTTGAAAGGTTTTAAGATAAAAGAATTTTCTCAAAATTCCTGGGAAAAATTAAAAATGATTTTTCATTTTGAAACTTCAATTTAAAGAGAATATTTACAAAGATTATAAAATATTTTTTAAAATTTCCAAAATTTTCAAAAAAAAGAACCTGAAAGATTTTTAATAAAATTGTTTAAATTTTGCATGATTACAAAAATTGTAGGTAACCTTTTAAATATTTCAAAAGATATTAAAATTTTTAGAAGTTTTAAAAACATCCGAAAATAATTTATGTCTTGAGAAGATTTTTAAATTACAAAATTTAAAAAAAATATTAATTTTTAATTATTTCGAAAAAAGAAACTTTTTAAGAATTTTGAAAGGTTTTAAGAGAATAAAAAAATTTTCTGAAGATTCCTGAAAACCTTTTTTATGATTTTTTTTTATTTAAAAAAATTAATTTTAAGAACAAATCGAAAAACGTTTCAAACCATTTCATAAAATTTTGAAATATTTAGAAATTTTGAAAAGATTAAAAAATAATTTTAAACTGAGAAAGATTTCAATAAATTTTAAACCTAGATTTATAAATTTCAAACATAAAACTCATAAGCCTTTAGAGAATTTTGAAAGATTTGAAGAGAATATAAATTCTAAGAGATTGTTTATAAATATATTTTAAAATATTGAAGAATATTTCCAAAATTGTCAATAAAAAAAATGTGGAAGGTTTTAAGGCAATTTTTTTAATTTTAGAAGATTTTTTGAAAATCTATAAAAAATTTAAATTATTTTTAAAGATACTTCAAAATTTTTTTTAAATTGTAAAAAGAATTTAAAATTTCAAAAGATTTAAATCAATATGTAGATTCTCAAAGATTTCAAAATAACGTTTGGAAGCTTTTTAAGGATTTTGAAAAGGAAGAAAGATAATAAAAAAACAATTGTTCAGATTCCTGGGAAAATCGTAAATGATTTTTTAATTTTCAAAATTAATTTTAAGAGATTATTTAATAATATTTTAAAATATTTTAAAAGAATTTCAAAATGGTGAAAAAAAAATCTAGAAAGTTTTAAGGCCTCTTTTTTTATTTTGAAAGATTTTCCATAAATTTAGGAATAATTCGATTTAGATTAAAAGATATTTAGAAATTTTCAGACTATTGAAAAAATAAAATAAAATTTGTAAACTTCGAATGGTTTTCAAAAATTTATGAAACATATTTGAATTTCTTCCAGACTCGAATTTTTCACATTTTTAATTTTTATAATCGTAAAAACAAATAAACTTAAATAATAAATAATTGAAAATATTTTTTGTATTTATAATTATTTTGCCCTCAAATAAAAAAGCTACACTCTTTAAAAATTTATCAAAATTTTCAAATGATTTTTTTATTTCATAAAAAAATTTTAAGAGATTATTCAAAAAGATTTTAAAACATTTCAAAATATTTCTAAAATTGTAAAGAAAGGATTCGTAAAGTTGCAAGGCATTTTTTTAATTTTGAAAGATGCTTTAAAAATTTAATGAAAAATTCGAGTTATGTTAAGAGATAATTAAAAGATTTTTAAATAATTTTAAAATAATTCAAAATTTCCAAAGTTTTCAACACATTTTATTAAATGCGTAGATTTTTGAAGATATAAAAATAAAATTTGGAAACTTTTTACGGATTTTAAAAGGTTTGAAGATAACAAAAAAAAAATATATATATATATATATAAGACTAATCAATGGATTATAATTCCGAGCTGATCCAAAATTAGAAAAGTGAGCGAAAAACCCGTGAAAATATCATTGGGCAAAGATGACTCAGTTCTGAAAATAACTGAAACGAGTAAGCCTCATGAAAAATCTCAAGCGTCATATCATGGGTTGTTTCAGAATTTAAATTGCGGCGCATTAAGGCATCTCCCCCTCCCCCAATTATTTTATTATTCTAGAGAAAACCAAAAATTTGTTAGATTCAATAAAATTTTGTTTGATAATCAATTTGATAAATTTAATTAGTAATTTGAGTGAATAAAAAAAAATTTCCGCGTGTCATTTATTGATACAATCTAAGTTAACAAAAATTAAAGAATTAAAATTAGAAATTCGGATCGTGTCACGGAAACAGCTGAGGAAAAATTGAGTTCAAAGTCAGAGTCAGATTAATAATAGTCTTAACCCAATTTTCGTGAAAGAGGGTATATTTAAGAATGCTGATTTCTTCACTTATAAGACAAGAATAAGAAAAGATTTTTTTCCATTTAGAAATGCAGAATTATAATTATGTATTGTTTAATATTTACAAACAATAAATTGATTTATTAAAATATATATCGATTTTTATTTAATGTCCAATTAAATAATAAAGCTGGACCAAGAAATTTTATGTTAGGTTTTAAATTATATCCCTGCATATTGCATTTTTCAAAAGAATAGTGAAATTTTCATCAAAAAGATTAATTTATTAACAAAAAAGTCGAATTTCCAAAAAAAGTCCATTTTCAACCAAATAGTTGAAAAAGACGAATTTTTAGAAGACAGTGCAAATTTTAACCCGAGAATTTGAATTTTTAATCGAAAAAGTTTATTTTTAACTGAGTAATAATAATTTTCAACAAAGAAAGATGACTTTTCTATCAAAAAGACGAATTTTCAATCCAAAAGGACAAATTTTTTATCCAAGAAGATAAACAATCAATAAAACAGTTGAATTTTTGCCCAAAAAAGATAACTGTTAAACAAAATAGTTTATTTCTACAAAAATAATTCAATTTTCAACCAAATAGTTGCATTTTCAGCCTACAAAGATCAATTTTCTACCAAAAGACGTATTTTTAACAAAATACATGAATTTTCAAACAACTAGTTAAATTTTCAAGGAAAAAAAAACAATTTTCAACTAAGAAGACTTATTTTTTACCCAAAAAACGTATTTTAAAAAAAATACATGGATTTTTAACCAGATGAATTAATTTTTAACTAAAAAATATATTTTTAACCAAAAATGAAATAGTTCAATTTTCAGAGAAAAAAAAATAATTTTAAACAATCAAAGAGCAAAGTTTCAACTAAATATACGAATTTTCAACTAAAATTTTTAATTTTCAACCGAAAAATAATACATTTTTTTAAAAGTAATTCAACTTTCAACTAATTAGTTGAATTCTCAAAAAAATAGTTAAATTTTCAACTAAAGAGATGAATTTATTTTGACTTATAAAAGATTTAATTAATTTCAACTAAAATTTTAAATCTTTAACCTTAAAAAAAAAAATTTCTGATAAAGTATTTCAACTTTTTCAACTTTTCAATGAAAAACAATTGAATTTAACCAAAGAACACGAATTTCTAACAATATGTTCAACCAAAGAAATAAATCCTCAACAACAAAAATGAATTATTAAGAAAGTAATCAACTTTTTGACTAGTAATTTAGTTTTTAATTAAAAAAAAGGAAATTCGTTTTTACGAAAAATCGAAGTGTTACATTTTCAATTTTTTAAATTATTTTTTAAAAAACGAGTTTTCAATACAGCAGTTAAACTTTTAACCAAAGGGATGAAGTTTAACCAGAAAAATTATTTTTAACAAAGGAGTCCAATTTTTACGCAAGGAGTTTAATTTTTAAACAATGAGATTTAAATTTTGAATCAAAGACAACTAAATTTAACTAAAATGAAAAATTTTTTTAAAATGAAAACTTTTTTAACCAAAGAGATGAATTTTCATTTGGAACAGTTAAATTTTCAGTTAAAAAAAATTTCCAGCCAAAAAAAATTTAATTTTGAACAAAATAGTTAAATTTCAAACAAAAGAAATAAATCCTAAACTCAATTGATGATTTTTTAACACTAAAAATGAATTTTTAAGAAAGTAGTTCAACTTTTGTTTAAGTAGTTGAGTTAAACAATTTTTTCAATGATTTTTTAACGAAAAATGGAATAGTTACATTTTCAATTTAAAAATTATTTTCAGCAGAAAAAAGACCAGTTTTCATCAAAATAGTTCAACTTTTGACCAAAGGGGTGAAGTTTTAAAAAGAAAAATGAATTGTTAACAAAGTAGCTCAATTTTTACGCTAGCCGTTAAATTTTTAAACAAAGAGATTTTAATGTTTGACTAAAACAGTTAAATTTTTAGTTCAAAAATAATTTTTAGCAATTAAAAAATCAATTTTCAACAAAATACTTAAATTTTTAACGAAAAAATATGAATTCTCAACCAAAAATGTAATATCTAGTTGATTTTCTAATAAATTCTTATTTTTATATTATACCAAAAGCGGTTCATTTTTCAACCCCAGAAAAGTAATTTTTAACAAAATAATTGAATGTTTCATTTAAAAAAATTTGTTTTTAACAACATGATTGAATTTTTAACAAAGAATTGAAATTTCTTCCAAATAGTAGAATTTTCAACCAAAAGAGATGAACTCTGAACCAAAAATAAAAAAATTGATTTTTTAAGAAAAAAGAATTAACTTTTAATAAAAATATTTGAATTTTTCTTATTGGGCTCTATCAATTCATATCGCATTTAAGTGAAAAAATGAGATAAAGGTGGGAAAATAGAAATTTTTTCTAAAAAAGAGAAAAAAAGTTATTTTTTAAAAAGGGAAAAAGAAGGCAATATGGAAAAAAGTATAAAATCTGGATATCAAGTTGAAAATGTTGGAAACTAAATACAAAGCACTAAGGAACGTTTATTTGGTCCTAAATTTTCATAATAACAAAAAAGAAACAAAAAGAACGATTGAAAAAAACTTGATTGTAATTATTAAAACTTAGGATCAGATAAACGTTCATAAGCATAAATTTTAAAGAACTATACTCTGTTCATCGATAGAACACTTACCTTCGCGCAGTTGTTTTAGAAAAGGCCATTCGGCACAATCGTCCGTGAAATTTGAGAAATTTCAGGTGAGTAGGGTGAGTGGTGAGTAAAGTGAATGGTGAATGGGGTGAGTGGTGAATATGGTGAGTAGTGAATGGGGTGAGTGGTGAATGGTGTGAGTGGTGAATGGGGTGAGTGGGGAATGGGGTGAGTGCTGAATGGGATGAGTGGTGATTAGGGTGAGTGGTGAGGCCATACATTTCTGAACAGAGTATAGAACATTGTATAGATAACAGAGTATAGAAAATTCCATAGATAAACTCGATAATTAATTTTGAGTAAATGTAAGTTCCTTGAAAAAAATGTTTAAACAAATTTTTAGTTCACCTTCACATGGTTTTAAACCAAAAAATCTATTTAAAAAACTAACCTAACGTAAACAATCTACAAATACCGTTTAACCCGCCCAATTCATGAAAATTTTTACATTTTTACAGCATTAATCATTTTGACTCGATTTGAAAAATCGCATACTGAGTCAGTATTTTATTTATACAATTTGAAAATTGTCGAGTGCTGTTGACTCAATACCTCGAGTTCGATGAACCTGGTAAATTGTCCGGCGGATAGTGCCAATTTTGAAAGTAAATTATGCGAATCGTGTTATAATAAATTCTCTTTTATGAGAATGAGCATCTTTAATTAAAAAGGATGAATTTTCAGCCAAAAAGAATTTTTGACCAAAAATCACGAATTTTTAACCAGAAAACATCCAGTTTAAATAAAAAATATCAATTTTCAACCAAAAGTGGAATAGTTACACTGTTAGTTAAAAAAATAAATTTTAAAAATGATGAATTTTCAACAAAATAGTTCAACTCATGATAAGATTTTTTTAACAGAAAATTAATTTTTCAAAAATAAAATAGGTTAATTTTCAACAAAGGAGATGAATCTACAAAAAAAAATTTTATCAAAAAGGATTGATTTCTCCACCATAAATATTAATGTTCTACCAAGATTTTTACGTATTATTTTAATTTTATAAATATATATTTATATTTAATCAAATGATTAAAAATTATTTTTATCTCAAATTTTCAATAGAACTATGCAAAAATTAACCGTTTCTGCTAAGTTTTGGTCGTAAAAATTATTATTTAAATGTAAATAATGAAATGAAATATAGAAAAATCGTTACTTTTCATTTATTCTAATAATATTATTTGGACCAGAGAAATTCGACTATTACCTAACAATAAAGTTACTTAATTGTGCTTATGACAAATATAAATTCAAATACTGTTGTATGATGTCTTCATTAAATAAAACGTTATATTATAGATCTTGAATTTTTCTCAGTTTCATTATGAACATGAATTTCAACATTTTCTTACTCTTAAAGTTTAAAAATAAAATTTAGTTTAAAAACAGTATAATTTAATACGTTTATAAGTCAGATGATCGCACACGCGGAGAGTTATATATATTCTCAATGAAAATTATAATCTGCCAATTTTAAAGAATTGTAAGTTAGTGAAAAAAATTGTGTCATTCATACTGAATTCACCGGAATTTTCTCGCGCGAAGCGCGCACAATGTTCTATACTATGTTCAGCGAGAGTGTCGAGTTCAGGCGTGTTTCACTGATTTTCGAATTCCACTATAAAGAAATCCTTTTCTTCGAAATTCATGGCCTCACCACTCCCCATACTCAATACTTATCCAACTCACCACTCAGTTCATTCACCACTCACCCTAATCACCACTTACTCTAATCACCACTTACCCTACTCACCACTCACCCTAATCACCACTCACTCTACTCACGACGTTAAATATTCTCTTGCTAAACAGAGTATAGTTCTTTAAAATTTATCTTCAAAAAGCGTATTAAATGTTATCCAAGTTCGTGACGTTACTTTCCCTGGACCCCCCCCCCCCCCATAAAGGAATACCAACCGTAGTTTTTAGCTTGACCCCCTTCCCTCTTAATTTGATAAAGTAATTTATGGACGGCTCCTTATTTTCACTTTTCTTCCATCATGGCACAACTTTGCACACCGCCCGACACTAGCGTAAAACGCAACGTGAACTCAGCAAAGAGCGACACTGTCTGTCAAACGCAGCTGATCGAGCAAGGTGGAAAGGTGCACAACAGAACTCAATTCACAATCAAAATAATTAACAACAACAAAATTACAACAAAAAAAAGTTTTTTTAATCTGAATAGCGGTTGAATTTAATCATCTCACTTACCTGCCAAAGGGGACGACCAGGCATGATGAATTTGGAGCTGTAGGTCAATCACGCACAAAGAATAAAACAATAATAAAAATTCAAGGAAAAGCGAATCCTCGAAAGTGTTGAAACTAGCCGAAACAGGTTATCCGGGATAGTCAAGCACAAAAAGTGTCCGGCTCCCGCCCCGTGCTGCGTATATATCCGTGTCGGGTTTGTATTAGTGTTGGTGAATGTGGGGGGCGCTTCTATATATGGATCACTCGCACACACGTCCGAGGGAAAATTCTCGAGTAACTGGAGATAACTCGTCGTCTCAATGCTGAAAATCTGAGATTTCGCAAAACTTTCAGGCTCCCGCGTTATTTTGACTCGTCGTCACGAATTTCGACGGACACTGCCGATCAGTCCCGACCACCACCGATTTGAAAAGAGCGCGAAATTTTGAATTTTTTGATTTACAAAATTAATTTATTTGACATTCATTTACAAAACAATCCAATTATTAAAAAGCGCATGGCACCATTTTCTATTATTTCCCCAAATTACTGGAAACAATTTGAAACTATTGTTGTCGGGAAACCTGCGTTCATAACTACATGAAGCTGTCGTTCCTTTTTCCGTTTAAAATAAAAAGTGCAAACTTTGGGGTTATGAGAAATGTAGGGTTATCTTATTTATATATTTAATAATAATAATAATAATAATCAATGGAACAAAGATCTTTAACACCTTAAAATTACAAAATTTAAAGTTTACCGTTTTAGAAATTTAACATAGAATCCAAGTATCTGTTAATTGCTAAAATTTTCCTTATTATTCAGTTTAAAATATCTGAAACATATCACAAATTGATAATTTAAACAATTTAATTTTCAAAAAGTTGAAAAAAAATTATTCACACAAGAAATAAAAAAATTTTTTGCTTAATTTATAATTTAAGGGAATAAATGGTTTTGATTACAAAATACAAAATTATGTCATTTTCGTAAGATTCTTAAGAAATTTTCAGATATGCAGGTCAAAAAAGTATCACTTTTTATTTTACAAAGTTTTGTAAAATTTTAGAAAAAAATCGAGTCAGTTTAAATAATATTTAAGACTTAAAAGTGTTGAAAATAAATGTCGTTTAAGGTAACTTGAATTATTCTTAAAATTTTGAAAATTGCTTAAATATTAAAAAATTGCGCGCGATTCTTCCAGATTTTTTTCGACAAATAATTTCGATCAATAATTTAATTTAATTTTTTTCAACAGATCGGAAAATTTTTTTAATTGATTTCAAATTCTTAATTCAATTTTTTTTTATCTTAAAAATTTTTTATTGTCAATCCACAAAATCAAATACCTATTTGTAAATTTCTATAAACATGCTTACATGTTTTATAAAAAATTCGATCAAGTTTAAGATACATTGAGAAGTTTTAAAAAGATGAAAAATTAATTTAAAGCTTGAAAACATTTCAAAAAAGTTAGAAAAAAATCACATTTTTTTAATATTTTGAAATAAAAGTTTTGAAGCTACTTAAAGATTTTAAAATGTTTTGAGAGAATGAAAAAATTTTTTTTTAATTCCTGGGAAAATATAAACTGATTCTTTATTTCAATAAATAAATTTTAAGATAAAATTGAAAAATATTTTCAGAGATTTTAAATTATATCGTAAAATTTCAAAAAAGAATGTGGATGATTTTAACGCGAAAATGTTCAGTTAGCAAGATCACAAAGTTTTATAAAAAATTCGAGTAATTTTAAGGGACGTCTTGAATATTTTAAAATATTCAAAATTAATTTAAAACATTTACAAAAATTTGCAAGTTAAAAAAGTGTAAATTTTTAGATTTTTGTAAATACAAATTTTGAAGCTTCTTAAGCATTTTGAAAGGTTTCACTATAATAAGAAATATTTTTTTAAAATTCATAGGATAATTTAAACTGATTTTTTATTCTGAAAAATTAATTTTAAAATAATGGTTGAAAAAACTTTAAAACTTTTTAAATGATTTCCAAAATTGTCAAAATAGAATCTGGAAGATTGAAAAGTTATATTTTTATTTTTCAGAATTTTAAGAAAATTTTTCGAAAAATTGAAATCATTTTAAAAGATATATAGAAGGTTTAGATTTTTTGTAAATGATTGAAAAATAATCAAAAATTTGACAAGATATACAAAAATTAAAAACAAAATGTAAATTTTTGAAAATTTTAAAAAAATTTTGAAGCTTTTTATGAAGTTTAAAAGGATTCAAAAAAATAATCAACTTTTCTTAAGATCCCTGAGAACATTTTTAATGTCTTTTTATTTTTTTAAATTAATTTTTTAGGAAAATTCAAAAAGGTTTCCAAAGGCTTCAATAGATTTTTAAAAATATCGAAATCTTTTTCTTTCTTATCTGAATAATTTTTTTTTTTAATTGAACACTTTAAATTATTCCCTAAAATTTTTAAAACAAGATGTGGACGATTTAAATGCAAAATCATTCAATTATCAAGATTGCAATGATTCATAAAAAATTCTAGTAAGTTTGAGAGACATTTCAAAATTTTAAAAAGATTAAAAATTAAATTAAAAGTTGAAAATATTTTGAACAAGTTTTAAAAATGTACATTTTTGAATATTTGAAAATCAAAAATTTGAAGCTTCTTAAGGATTTTGAAAGGTTTCACGATAATAAAAAAGTATTCTTAAAATTTATGGGAAAATTTAAATTGATCTTTGTTGGAAAGAATTAATTTTCAGAGTATATTTAGAAAAATTCATAAAAGATTTTCAAAATTTTCATGACTGACTCTGGAAGATTTGAAGGCAATTTTTTCAATTTTTCAGAAATTGAAGAAAAATTTTAGAAAATTTTGAATAATTTTAAGTGATATTTAGAAGGTTTGAAAGTTTTTAATGTGGTTAAAAAATAATTTGAAATTTAAAATGTTTTTCTAAAGCTTAAAACAGAATGTAAATTTTTGAAGATTTTGAACAAAAATTCGAAGCTTTTAGAAAATACAAAACTTTTCTTGAGATTCATGAAAAAATTTTTAACGACTTTTGACTTTGCAACATTATTTTTTAAAGAAAATGTTAAGTAAAAATATTGAATTTTCAACAAGATATATGAATTTTTAACAAATAGCGTAATTTTTTAATTAAAAAGACAAAATACATCAATTATGAACCAAATAGTTGAATTTTCAAGTAAAGAAGGTCGATTTACAACAGAAATGTTAAATTTTGAACGAAAAAAGACCGGCTTTAATTAAAAATGGAATAGTTAAATTTTCAGTTAAAAAAATTAATTTTGCACCCAAAAAAATTGTAAACAAATGAATGAATGAACCTTCAAATGAAATCATTTATTTTTAAAACAAAAAATTGATAATTAAATTTTTTTTTAATCAATGTTTAACCTAAGAGATAAATTTTTAACTAAAATGATGGAATGGTTGACGTTAAATGGATAAAGTTTCAACTGGAATAGTTAAATTTTCAGTAAAGAAAACTAACTTTCAGCCAAAGAAAATACGAATTTCCAAAAAAATAAAAAGGTTTTTTACCTTTTTTGAAGTTTTAAAAAGATTAAAAAATAATTTTAAATTTTAAAAGATTTCAAAACGTTTAAAACAAAATGTAGATTTTTGAAGATGATTTTTATTTTATGTTTTTTAATTTTAAAAATAAATTCCCATTGTAAGAGAAAAATTGAAGCAGATTTTAAAAAAATTCGAATAATTTTCCAAAATTTCAACAAAAAAATGTTAAAGATTTATTATTTATTATTTATTTTTCATTCATTATTATTTATTATTCATTATTTATCATTATTATTTATTAATTATTAATTATTATTCATCACGATTATTATATAATATTAGTTAATTTAAGTATTATATTCTGAATTATCTTGATTCTAGTTAAAAAATAATTAATCAAGCATGAAAAGCATAAATATAGCGAATCTGGTCTCCATATTATTCTTTTTGACAAGGACCACTCGTTGGTAGCGTGGCCGAGCGGTCTAAGGCGCTGGTTTAAGGCACCAGTCTCCTCGGAGGCGTGGGTTCGAATCCCACCGCTGCCACTATATTTTTTTACCACTTTTTGATTTAATTTTAATTAATCTATATTTTAAGATTTACAAAATAAAAATTACAAATAACTATTTATTTTCATGTTTATTTGCTTTCAAAGATATATAAATAAAAATTTCCTGAGGTTCTTTAGAAAATTCAAAAAGATTTTTAAACATTCTAGATACTTCAAATTGAAATTTCAACAAAAAAGGTAATCTTTAACCAAATAAAAATTGTTAAGTTAATAATAATGATATTTCAATCCAAATATATTCTTATTTCGAATTTAAAACAGACGAATTCATCGAGAAAGATAAATTTTCAACAGAATAGATGAATAATTCATTTTAAAATAATTTAAAAAAATTTTTTAAACTTTTAAAAACTTTAAATTTTATTTCGAAACCTTCACAAATCTGCATTTTGTTTTAGTTTTTTTTTCAACTCAATTTTACAGCTTTTTTTAGACAATTTTGAACATATTTTGAAATCTTTTTTGAAACTTTCTAAAATATTCTTTGAAAATAAATTTTGTAAAATGAAAAATTACTTCAAATTTCAACAAAAATCTGAGAAATTTTTTTTATTCTGATAAAAAATGTGAAGTTTATACCAAAAGCGATAAATTTAAAAATTGTCATTATAATTTAAAGAAAAAAAAATTTTAATACAAAATAAAAATTTCGAATAATGGTTTATTTTTTTATTCTATTTGCTCATTCGAACTAAGGTTATATAAATATCATTTTCCTCGGTTTCTCGGCAAAATTCAAAAAGATCTTTAAAGATGAAAATATTTTTTTTATAATCTCACAGGATTTTACAAAAGTTTAGGAAAATTTTTAGTAGTTGAAATGATCTTTAAGACTTTTTGACGTTATGAAAAAAAAATTAAATTTTTTAATATCTTTTTACCTGACTCGAATTTCTTCTAAAATTGTTTGAAAATGTTTCAGATTCATTCTCAGATTCAAAAATCTACATTTTGTTTCAAGTGTTTTGAAATTATTTTTAATCTTCTACATATATTTCAAGATGATTCGACGTTATCCTAAAATTTAAAAAATTTTTTGGAAAATGAAGAAAATTCTTTTAAAATCTTCCAGTTCCTTTTTAATAATTTTGGAAAACTTTTGGAATGTTTTGAAATCTTTTAAATTGTTTTCTTAAAATAATTGTTAAAATAATAATAATAAATATTATTATTATTCAAATGATAATTAAATAAAAATTTAAAATTTATTTATTTAATCATTAAATTAATAATTTAATAATTATTATAATAATTATTAATTTATTTGTTAGGTGTTTCTTTATTCTTTTAAAACCTTACAAAATTCTTAAAAAACTTCAAAATTGCATTTCGAAATCTTCAAAAATCTAAGTTTTGTTTTTAATAAAATTATTTTTGTATCCCTTCAAACCTTCCAAATATTTCTTAAACATATTTGAATTTCCTCTACAATTTTGTAATCTTGAAAAATTGAAAAATTTGGCTCTGAAATCTTTTACATTCTTTTCCGAAATTTCAGGAAATTATAAGAAATCTTTTTGAATATTTTCTTTAAATTAATTCTTTAGAAAATAGTAATTAAAATTTTCCCTAAAATCTTTATCAACAATTTTCATAACCTTAAAACTTAAAAAATCTTTATAAGATATTACAGTAATTACCTATTTTGTTGAAAATTCATATTTTTTAATTTATATTTTTAAATAAAAATTAAACTATTATATTTTTGGTTGAAAATTTATTATTTCTGGTTTTGAATTCAAGTCTCTGGTTAAAAATTCATGTACTTTGTTGAATTTTTTTTCACAGAAATTTATTCTTCCAGGATGAAAAGTTATCTTTTTGGTTGAAAATTCATCTTTCTTGGTAGTTATTAATCTTTTTGGTTGAAAATTCAATTATTTTAATTAAAAATTAATATTTTTTGTTGAAAACTTGGCTTTTTTGGTAGAAATTAATATTTTTGGTTGAAAGTTCAATTATTCTGGTTAAAGATTCGTCACTTTAGTTAAAAATTAATCTCTTTTGTTTAGAATTTAACTATTTCCATTAAAAATACATCGTTTTTGTTGAAAACGTATCTCGTTGGTTGAAAATTAATTTTTTAACACTAAAGATTCAACTATTTAATTTTTAGTGAAAAAATTGTCTTTTTTTGGTTAAGAATTCGTCCTTTTTGGTAGAAATTAATCTTTTTGGTTAAAATTTGGTCTTTTTTGGTAAGAAAAAAATTTTATTGGTTAAAAATTCAATCATTCTAGTTGGAGATTTATAATTCTAGTTGAAAATTTATCTTTTTGATTCAAAATTTAAGTTTTCCAATTCAAGATTTATTATTTTTGTTGAAAATTTATATATTCGATTAACAATTAATTTTTTGACACTGAAAATTTAACTATTTAATTTTTTGTTAGAAATTTTTTTTTTAAATCTAAATTCGTCTTTTTTGGTAGAAATTAATGTTTTTGATTGTAACCTCAATTATTATGAATGAAAATTCATCATTTTAATTAAAAATTGATCTTTTTGGTTAAAAATTATTTTTCATGTACTTAAAATTTGACTATTTAATTTTTTGTAAAAAATTATCTTCTTTTAGTTGAAATTTGGTAGAAATTAATCTTTTTTGTTGCAAATTCAAATATTCTAATTGAAAATTCATGATTTTATTTGAAAATTCATCATTTTAGTTGAAAATTGATTTTTTTGGTTAAAAATTTATTTTTCACACTTAAAATTTAAGTATTTAAATTTTTTTTAATTGTCTTTTTTTAATTAAAAATTCGTCTTTTTGGTTTAAAATTTAATTATTGAAAATTCATAATTTTAGTTGAAAATTCATCTTTTTGGTTTAAAATGAATTTTTTTGTACATAAAATTTAACCAATTAATTTTTTTAAGAAGAATTGTCTTTTTTTATTTGAAAATTCGTCTTTTTATTTATAAATTATAAATGTTTGGTTAAAAATTGAAATATTCTAGGTCGAAAATGCATCTTTTTGGTTTAAAATTAATTATTTTGTACTTAAAATTGACTATTTAATTTTTTGTTAAAAATTGTCTTTTTTAGTTGAAAATTCGTATTTTCTTGTAGAAATTATTCATTTTTAGATAAAAATTCAATTATTCTAATTGAAAATTCATCATTTTTCTTAAAAATGTATTGTTTTGGTTGGAAATTAATTTTTTTATACTAAAAATTTATCTATTCAATTTTGTGTTATAATTTTTTTTTCAAATTAAAAATTCGTCTTTTTGGCAGAAATTAATCTTTCTGGATTAAAATTTAATTATATTAATTGAAAATTCATCATTTTAGTTTGAAATTCATCTTCTTGCTAGAAAATTCAACTATTACAATTCAGGATTCATCATTTTAGTTGAAAATTCATCTCTTTGGTTGAAAATTAATTTTTTTAACCTAAAATTTAGGTTTTTAATTTTTTCTTGAAAAATGGTCTTTTTTTTAGTTGAGAATTCGTGTTTTTTTTGGTAAAAATTTTTTTTTTTATTTGAAAATTAAATTCTTTTAGTAGAAGATTCATCATTTTAGTTGAAAATTCATCTTTTCAGTTTGAAATTAATTTTTTTATACTTAAAATTTAACTTTTTAATTTTTTGTTGAAGAATTGTTCTTTTTTATCATAAAATTCGTGTTTTTGGTAAAGAAATTAATCTTTTTGGTTAAAAATTGAATTATTCTAGTTGCAGATTCATTATTTTAGTTGAAAATCAATATTTTTAGTTTAAAACTAATTTTTTCATACTTAAAATTTTAACGTTTAATTTTTTGTTCAAAATGGTTTTTTTTTAGTTGAAATTCGGTAGAAATTAATCTTTTTGTTTGAAAGTTCAATTATTCTAATTAAAAATTTTTCATGTCAGTTAAGAATTTATTGTTGTGGTTGAAAATTATTTTTTTATACAAAAAATTTAACTATTTAATTTTTTTTTGAAAAATCGTTATTTTAGTTGAAAATACGTCTCTTTGTTTGAAATCTCATTTTTTCAACTGAAAATATTTTTTAAAATTGAAAATTAGTATTTTTAATTCATCATTTTAGGTAAAAATTCATCATTTTAGTTATAGTTTTTTGTGGAAAAATAATTTTTTAGCTGAAAATTGAACAATTCTATTTTTTTATTAAAAAAATGATATTTTTTAGTTCAAAATTCAACTGTATGGTTATAAATTTATTAAAAATTCACCTTTTTCGTGAAGAGTTCATGTATTTTGTTTAAAAATCGTATTTTTTAGTTAAAAATGCATCAAAAATGTTGTCAAGAATTCAATCTAATGTCAAACGACCGGGCAGGATCTGGATCGAGAAATCTCTGTCTCCCTCTTACTTTTCCCTTTTACCCTTTTCCCTTACTTACATGTAAATGATAAAAAATTTAAAAAAGACTTGAATATTCAATGATTTATATTTTTTTAAACTAATGGTTTCTCACAAAAAATTTCAAAGTTAAGGCCATGTCAGCGTAACCTCTAAATTTTTTTTGCATTTTTTTCAAACACAACTTAGCTTTACAAGAAACGCAATGTCGAGGTGAAAATTTGGAAAATCAAATACGAAGCACTAAGAAACATTTTCTTGGTCTTAAATTTTCACAATAATCATAAAAAAAAAAATTTATACGATTTTTTTGCTTTTTACGTAGATATGAAAATTTAGGACAAGACACACGTTTATTAGAGCTTCTTATTTAATTTCCCAAATTGTTATCTTGATATCGCATTTCGTGTAAGCGTAAGTTGGATTTGAAAGAATGTGAACAAAAATTTTGAGGTTACGCTCATCTGCCATGTGGCCTCACTGCGAAACACTGTTTTTTAATAATTGTATATGATAGGATAAAATAAAGAAAATGTAAAGAAAATTGAGATTGTTATTATTAAATAATTTAATTTTCAAATACATATGTTATTTGTATCCTTCATATAAAAAGAGGTAACCTCCATCTTGTGTAAGATTTTGGGATAGTAGGAATCGGCTACATTGTTTCTTCTTCTATTACTGGAGTCTATTCTTCATACTGTCAAAATTGTCAAGTTCGTGGCGCCACCTCAAGTGTTATATTATAATAATAAAAATTATTATTATTATATTATTATTATATTATATATTATATTATATTATTATTTATATTATTATATTATATATGCAATTTTGTAGAAAGACAAGAATGGCAAAATTTTAACTATGTATATATTTATAGAGAGAGAGAGAGAGAGAGAGAGTAAAAAATATTTGAATGTTTCAATGAGAATTATAGTTTAATGCTTCTTATTTTGTGAGCTGATTAATTTTTTTCAAAATATTAAATCACATAAAGATTGCATTTCAATTTGTTTCAATTAGGTACATAAATCGATTATTTACTTTAAGGTTATGTAATTTAGTATTGGCTATAATTTGTATAATAAAAGTTTATTTATATAATTAATACCTCTATTTCAATAAACCATTTTACCTATCGGAAAGTTTACTGCGCATGTGCAATGTACTTTCTGTTATACCCAGTTGCTGCGATCATTTTTGCTTGTTTAACGCAGCGAAAACAGTTTTTTTAGTTTTTAAACAATTGTGACAAGTTATAGAAAAAAATTTCTAAATGAAAATGAATTTCAATGAAAAATGAAGTAAGGGAGCGTGTATGCGTTGTGTGTACAACAAAATTGATAGTCGTACTAAAGCATACCAGGAACATAACCCCTTCTGCTTCATACGTTTCCCGAAACCTTGTTTACAATACAGAATTCGTCGTATTAGGAAAGAAGACTTCAAGAAACAATTTGAAGAATGTAATAATTAATTAAAATGTCAAATTTGGTTCGAGGCATGCGGCCGTGTAGATGCCAAGTTCAACTCTGTTGATAAAGTTACTCACAGACATTACATTTGTTCTTTACATTTTGTGGGTGAAAGTGGACCTAGTGAGAAATTTCCAAATCCTATCAAATTTTAGGAAAAAGTTGTAAAATTGATGGTAAGAAAGGTGTTGAATATATTATTTATTATACTATTTATTAAATTGTATCTTGTTGAATTTTAAAATGTGAAGATTCTGTAAAGTTAAGGTATATAACTGTAGATTTCCTATAATATGTTTTAACACCACCAATTTTATTTAAAAAAAACTACAATAGTTGAATCCTGTCTTTTACCTTCAATATATATTGCAATCATAATAATTTAATAAAAATTTAACAACATGAGAAATCTAACCTACAAACATGTTCAGCTTTTTGACCACTATTAGGTTGCTTTCGTCAACTTAACCAGCGTCTCAATTGAGGAAAACTATGTTTTTCTATTTCACACTTGCGAAATTTCGTACCCGGAACATCCTCTTCATTTAATTTCACTCCGACCAAATATGAGCGCAACTTTCATACTACGCGGGAAGCACATGGCAGCCGCACATGCGCAAATAAACTTCCGATAGTTAGGTAAAATGGTCTATTATGCAACTTTTCTCAATGTTTTTGATATTGTGAAATAAGTATCTGAATTTAATTTTCAAAATTATATATAAATAGATTTAATTTTTTCTGAAATTATTATAAAAGGTTACTAATAAATAAAATTTTCAGAAATGGAGGTGAAAATTAAAAAAAAATGTGAAGTAAAAATTATTTGAATTTTTTATTTTAAATTATAGTTCAGTCGCTCAGCTTTTTATGTTGTAAATAGATAAATTAATTATTAGCTGAATAATTTTTTTCACGATATTAAATTACATAAAGATTAAATTTTAATTGTTGATTATTACTATATTATTTTTATATTATTATTATATTTTGTTTATTCACTTCAAGGTTATGCAATTGAATATTGGCTATAAGTCGTATAATAAAGGATTGTTCATGTTTAAAATACCTTTATTCTAATTATATCATTTTGTGATGTGAAATGAGTATCTAGATTCTGCTTTGAAAATTGTATTTACTACATACATTTTACTTTTTTATGAAATTAGCTTAAAAGTTTACTTTTATTTCTAATTTTCAGAAATTTATAAAAGTAAAAATTATTTAAATTTTTTATAAAAAAACTGTTTATTGCTTTTTTTGTTGTGAAATGATTAATTACTATGTACATGTATGTTAATTTTTTCTTAAAGTATTTTAAGGGTTATTAATCAATTAAGTTTATTGAAACGCAGTTTCAAACTGAGAAATAAATATAAGGTTAAAAATTATTTGAATATTCCAATAAAAATAATCTTTTAATACTTTTAATGCTGAATATAAATCTATTATTTGCCTTGAGATTCATTCAGCAATGAAATTTTTTCCTGGAATTAGTGTAAGAGGTTATTGATGATTCAAATTTTCAGGAATGCAATTTTAAATTAGAAAAAATATATAAATTGAAAATTTTTTTAATGTTTCAATGAAATTAATGTTAAACATTATCAAATTATTATTTATTATTATCATTATATTATTATTGATATTCTATTAAAACTTAAATTTTTTTGGAATAATTTAAAAAGCTCAATAATAAATGAAATATTTATTAATGAAAGTTAAAATTTGAAAAAAAATATAAAGTACAAATTATTTGAATGTTTTAATAAAAATAATTGTTTGATTTATTTTATGTCGTGAACTGATTAATTTATTATTAGGTGATTCTATTAAAACTTATATTTTCTGGAATTAGTCTGGAAAGTTATTAATGAATCCAATTTTTATAAATAAAAGTTCAAATAAAAAAAAATATTAAGTAAAAATTATACGAATATTTTAATGAACATTATAGTTGAATGCCTCTCATTTTGCGAAATGTATGATTAATTATTAGTTATTAATTATTATTAATCATTTAAATTATAAATTATTTTAAAATTTTCGATATTATCAATTATTATTATTAATTTTATTATAGTATTGAATTAAATAAAGATTAAAATTTAGTTTTTTGTAAAATTAAGCAACATAAATTGATTAATTACTTGAAAGTTAAATAATCGAAAATTGGATATAATTTGCATAATGAGTTTATTTATATTTAAAATAGCCCTATTCCTTTTATACAATATTTGAAATGTATCTGATGTTGTGAAATAAGTATCTGAATTTAATTTTAAAAATTATTGATAAATGTATTTTAATTTTTGTTGAAATTAGTATAAAAGGTTACTAATAAATCAGATTTTAATAAATAAAAGTAAAATTTGAAAGAAAGGTAAAGTAAAAGTTATTTAAATGTTTGAATTTATAGATTAATGCTTGAATGAGTATCTGAATTCAATTTTCAAAATTACATCTGAATATTATGTTTTATTTTTTCGAAAATTAATATAAAAGTCTATTTATAATTTAAATTTTCAGAAATAAAATTTTAAGTTTGAAAAAATACAAAGGAAAATTTATTTGAATGTTTCAATGAAAATAATTGTTTAATGCTTTTTATTTTGTGAACTGATTAAATATTAACTGATCAATTTTTTCACAATATTAAATTATATAAAGATTTAATTTATTTTCTCTCTATTATGTAACATATATTATTTGAATATTTTATTGAAACTTATTGTTTATTGATTTTTATGTTGTAAACTGATTTATCAATTACTGATTTATTTGTTTACAATAATAAACTGCGCGAAGATTGAATTTTAATTTTTTTTTGTTAAGTAACATACATTTTTTATTTACATTAGGATTATGTGATTTAATATTGGCAGTAATCTGTATAATCAAAGTTTACTTATATTTCATACATATCTCTCTATTACTGCATTTTTTCGTCTGTTATTTTCCGCACGTTGTTAACAAAATGTGCAAATTCGACGCATGTTTTTACATTTTTCATTATTTTTCGAGAATAAGTAACTATTTTATCAAATCTCATTGTAAAAAAAGAGAACTGCTGAGATAACCATAAAAAAAGGCATTTATCTGAAAATTCAATTTCAAAAATTATCTGTACATTATGTTTCAATTATTTAACGATATATTTTTCTAAGCTGTTTTTTTTAATTATTGTGAAGTTTAAATGCAAGTGATTTTTAATGATTTTTTAAAAACTAAGTATCGGATTGGAATATAATAAAAAAAATTATAGGTAATAAGTAATAATGTTTTATCAGAGGCGGATCCACAATTTGGTCAAGGGGAGGGGGGTTACCTCAATATATATATATATATATATATGGGTGGTCGAAAAATGCATTGCAAAATTTTTTTTCACTCTAGAGGGCAAGACCTCCCCCCTCCCCAAAGTTGTCATTTCCGTAGAAAAAAAATCCGTATTTTTTTCGAAATTCAAATATTAACACCTGCCACCGGACACTTCAAAATCCCATTTAAATTAACATGGGGAAATTTTGGATTTTCGAAAAATTGAACTCATACTGCAGGGTTTGGTCGAAACGTGCCAAGTTTTTCAGGGATTGAAGAGGAGTCGCTACGACATGATACCATACTAATAACTTTTATTTCCAACCCCGCCCCAAACATGACCCAAAAAAAACTACATTTTTACGCATTATTGTTACTTTTTAGCAATTTCCGTTGTCTTTTTTATACAAATAATTTTTAATGGACAGTTTTGATATTTACTATGACTTTGTAAGCAATTTTCAATTGTTTAAACAAATTTTAATTATTTAAACAATTATTGATTTCCAAAATTGTGAAAAATAATCGTATTTTCTGATTGAAATGTAATAGTTTGCCATTGTTTGGAGTACTAAATTTTTTTTTAAACATTGTGTCATTTTTTTAACAATTATTTATTGTTTATTTTAAAAATTTCTAAAACTTGAGCCAGAGATGTCTACCTTCTTCAAATTAATATCCTATGATACTTTTTGTTGGATAATTACATAATTTTGATACATTTCTTCTAATGTTTAACAAATTTTTATTTGTTTATACGATTTTTATTTGCTCAAGCAGTTATTTTTTGATAACTGAAAAATAGAATAAAATAGAACGTATACAATTATTTTTCTAACCGACAATGGGTCGGCAAATAGTGCTAATCACCCGAGAGTTCGGGTTGCTGAAAGTAATTAAAATGGAAACACAACGACGGACCGGCGAGACGCCCACTTTAGGTGGGCGAATCAACTCAAGGATGACTTGCTAGACTGTTACGATGCCAGCATTATCCCCGTTCACAAAGTATTTATAGCACGTATGCACACTCTGCGGTGCTTGAAATACCCAGAGCTTTAGCACTTTTCGCAAATGTCTTTGCAGCCGAGATCCTAGGCCTGAATTTTAACATCTGAAGTAAGGAAAGTGCATTATTCCATCTAGATGCCTCATTTCTGAAAGCTAAAGTGAAGAAAGCAGAGGTTGAGAAATTTCAACAACAGTTACTTGACAAGCAAATGCATGGAAAATTTCACAGAAATGCGGAAGAGCACTTCTTGTCGAAGGAACAAACTTTTGCTTTCCTCAGATCGTCAGGGCTTAATTCAGGTACAGAGGGTTTTATTTTTGCATGCCAGGACGGTGTCATTTCCACCTTAGTATACCGTAACCGCATTTGAGGTAAAGAAGTTTTCAGCGATAAGTGCAGAGCGTATCATGCACACGCTGAGTACCTAGAACACATACTATCCGGGTGTTCCACTTACGCGGGAACGACGTATCTCTACCGACACAATGCGGCGCTAAAAGTGCTATATTATCATCTTTGTCGCTCGTACGGTGTTGCCTTGACGAGCGCTTTGAGGGAGATAACAGTCAGTTATCCAAAATGAGAAGTGCCAAATTTTCTGAAATTACGATTTTCGGACAGCAGTCTCCGTTGCACACTAGAGGCCTGACATCGTTCTCGAAGACTTCGAGAAAGGAACTATATTCGTGACCGAATGCTCGGCTCCGGCCGATTACATCACTTTCAAGGAGAGGGAAAATAAGGAGATGTATATAGACCTTAGAATGGAGCTGCAACGACTGTACCCAAAATATTCGATTAAAGTAATTGTGCTTGTGATCGGTGCTCTCGAAGATGTGAAACTGTCATCCTTGGGTCGCTTCGTTTTCTTAAGACACACGAGGGTTTCGCCGACCTGTCGTTATGATATCGTCGTGTACTGTAGCCACTAATCTCACCGTCGTGAGACGTGGCCATAGGTGTGATTTACCGTGATTCTAGTGGGAGCCGGTGTTATTTTTATAGATGGCAGTTGTTCCCAGTGGGATTTTGCGGTGGTTGTTTAATCTTTTTTTGAAATTATATTTATGTGTATGTATACTATCATTAATAACAATATTTTTCTCCAGGGAAGAAGGGGGGGGGGCTGATAATAAAATAAGTGCAATTTAAAATTTTTCTTTTACTCTTTGCAATAAACTTTGTATTCTATTTCAAAACAAGCCGTTTTGTTTAAATTATTATTTTTTATATACTGTCAAAAGAGTAAAAATAATTCACTAAAAAAGTACGATACTGTATAAAACATTATTTTTTTATGTTTATTTATTATTCGTTTTTAACTAAAAATTCAACGTAAAACTTAAGATTTCAGAAAGAAGCAAAACTTTCTGGCATTACCCTACCAGAAGATATTTATAAACAATATTTTTAGTCTTTATTTTGTTTACACTCAATTTCTTTTACGGGTTAAGAGTGTCTTTACATAACCATTACATGTATTCTTACAAATAAGCCTTATACACTATATTACCACCTAATAGCTACACATCTCCTAATTACTTTTCTGACTTTTAAGTGCTTGTGAATTTTCCCTGGGCTTCCGTTTCCCCTTACTACAATTAATCTCAAAATTGGATTCTATTCCGCAACACTACTTCCTAATTCTTCTTTAGGAGTCATTTTTTGTTTTTTCCTACTCTGTTCCACCAGCTCCCTCTCTCTCTCTCTCTCTCTTTTGCTCTCTCTCTAGCGCGCGCTCTCGCTCTCCAACTCTCTCAGATCTTCCATCTTCTTTATCCATTCTCCCCTTGACCATTTCCATTCAAAAATTTATTTCACTCTCTCTTCCATGATTTCCCCTCCCCCTTCGTCACCTGTACACCTCTCTTACACATGCAACTATGTTTCCAGCGCATACCTGCACACTCTACACAGATTTTCTTCTTCATTCATCTAATATCTGCATCCTCTTACACCCTCTCCCATTTTGAATTTCACCACTTTATTCTATTTGCTCTCCTTTTTAATCTTTTTCAGATACTCTGGTTCCTCCTGCATCTTAAACATTCTATACTAGCTGTTATACAATTTCTCTCCTTGTTTTCTCGTCATCTCTTACTCTATTCCCTGCCGCTCTCTGCTTCTCACTTTCATACCACATTCAAACCTCATTTTATATCTCTATGCCTCCCATTTCCAGCGACCTATGTTATACCCCTCCTCTTTCGCATCAAACCAAAATCTTAAGTAGCAAAACTCCTTCACCAACTTTAGCACCATGCTATCAATCTTCCATTCGTATTCTACTTTATGCTTTTTATGTTTGAAACACATCATCTTCGTCTTATTCAATTTCACTATCAGACCCTTTACTCTCACATACTCTTCGCACACTCTCACCAGCAGATTCATCCCTCTTCCATCATTCGCTACCAGCACTACGTCATCTGCATCAGCTAATTATTACGCTTTGCCTGTTCATAATGTTGTCCCCTCTTTCCCGTCATTCCTCATCTTCTCCTCTAAGTCTGCCAGAAGAACACTAAATAGAAGTGGGCCCAATGGGCACCGTTGCCTGATCCCACTTCTCTTATTTTAGTTTCCACAGATATTTCTTTTATCTTTTTTATTAAACCTTCTTCGACTCCTCTCTCTTTCATGGCTACTTATAACACCCTCCTCTTAACTAAGTCAAATACTGCCTTAAAATCTACAAATAGTGCGACTAATTTCCCTTTCTTCCGCCCTAGGTTCCTTTTGATTAAATAGCTTAGCACGTAGATGTTGTCTGTGGATCCCATTTCTTTAAAAACCCCGTTTGGTTGTGTCGTATACTTCCCTTTTCTTCCACCTGTCTTCTAAAACAGGTGGAAGATGAAAAAAAACTCCTCCTAAGCACTTTGCGTAAATTTTATATCCGACCGACATGAGTGTGATACCTCTATGTATGTTCATCCACCCTTTGGCCCTCTCCTTTCTTAATCAATGGTACTACCAGCCCTGTTTTTCATTCCCTTGGGCATCCTTCTCCTTTTTACAACTTGTTACAAATCCTTCACATCTCCCTATTTTCCACACCCCCTAACAGACCCTTGAAATCATTGCCCACTCTTTCATCTCGACTTCTTTATTTATG
>JAUELO010000179.1:34226918-34242477 GCA_032357855.1 Amphibolips quercusostensackenii | reverse complement strand
TCTGTTGAAATTCCTCCTTTTTGAACCTTCAACCATTCTACGAACTCGTCAAGCATTACTGGCCCTGAAAGAAAATAAAAGTGTAACATTTAAACTCCAGATCGTAAAACTAAAAAATTACAGACTTCTCAGCCATACATTTTCTTTAAAACAGGGAAAAAAGCGTGGTGATTATTCACGAAAATAAGGTAATAAATTCTTTTAAATAAAATAATTAATTAATTTTCAACAAAATAGTCGAACTTGCAACCAAAAGAGATAAAAAACCGAATATTTTAGAAAATACTTGACTTTTAAACCCGAAAAGATGAATTTTCAAAAAAAAAAATTAATTTTCAACCAAGAAAGATAATTTTTCAACAAAATAGTTTAATTTTCAACAAATAACAAATTAGTTTTGAAAAAAATAGTTGCATATACAACCAAATAGTCGAACTTTCTGATAAAAGAGTAATTTAAACAAACTAGTTGATTTTTTAACCATATAGTTGAATTTTCAACCAATAAAGATAAATTTTCAATCAAATGATAGAATTTTCAAATGAAAAAGATAAAACGTTAACCAAAAACCAGTACATTTTTAATCAAATAGTTCAATCTTCAAGCCAAAAGGGGGACTTTTTTAGAAGACAGTTAAATTTTCAACCAAGAAAGATGAATTTCCAGTTAAGAACTTTTCTACAATAGAAGAGAAATTTTCAACCTTAGAAGACGAATTTTCAACAACAGTTCAATCTTCAACCAACAAAGATGATTTTTTAACAAAATACTTGAATTTGCAGCCTAAAAAGATAAATTTTCAATCAAATACTTTAATTTAAAGAAAAAATGCTATAGGGGCGATTTCTAAACAAAATAATTAATTTTTATCCAACTAGTTGAATTTTCAAGTAAAAAAAAAAACGAATTTTTTGAAAGGCAGTTGAATTTTCAATCTAAAAGAATAAATTTTCTATCCAAAAATACGAATTTCAACAAAAAAAAATAAACCTTTATCCAAAAAAGATTACTTTTTTACAAAATAGTTAAATTTTCAACAAAATAATTGAACGTTCAACCTCTGAAGATGTTTTTTCAACGAAATAATTCAATTTTCAACCTACCAAGATGTTTTTTCAACGAAATAATTCAATTTTCAACCTAAAAAGATGTTTTTTTTAACGCAATAATTCAATTTTCAACTAATTAAGAAATATACAACCAAATAGGTGAATTTTCAAATAAAATATATCAAATTTCAACCAAAAGGAACGATTTTTCAACAAAATAGTTGAATTTTCAATACAAAAAAAACGAGCTTTTTAAAAGGGAACCGAATGCTTAATTCAAATGACATAATTTTTTATCAAGAAAGTTGAATCGTAAGAAAAAATTTAATTTTCAAACAAACAGTTTAATTTCTAATCAAAATTTATTAACTTATAAACAAAATAGTTGTATTTTCGACGAAAAAAAAACTTTCAACAAAATAATTGGATTTTCAATCAAAAAATTGAATGCTGAACACCTACAGAAATGTTTTCTCAACAAAATTGTTAAAGTTTGAACTAAAAAGCATAAATTTTTAACCAAATAATTAAACTTTCGAAAAAAAAATATAGAATTACAATTAAAAATGGAATAGTTAGCATTAAATAAAAAAAAAATCAATCACAAGCAGTTGAATTCAACTAAAAACAATAAATGTTCTTAAGGAAAAATGTTTCATATTTCAACTAAAAAAAGCTTTAATTTTAAATCAAAAATACTAAATTGAACAAATTAACAGTTGTTTTTTATCCTCAAAGTGCGAGAAAAGAGATTAAAAAATTGCAACTAAATTGATGAGTTTTTAAGCCAAAAAGGCGAATTTTCTACAAAACAGTTTTACTTTTAACCAGAAAATATGTTTTTTCATTAAAAAAAGCTAATTTTCAACCAAAGGGATGAATTTTCAACTAATAAAATCAGGATTAATTTTTTACTAAAAAGACGAATTTTCAACCAAATAATTGAATATTAGCTCAAAACTCTAAATTTGAAACCGAAAAGGGAATAGTTATATTTTCAGTTAAAAAAATTAAATTTCAACTAAAAAAAAAAAGAAATTTGAACCAAGTACAGTTTAATTTTCTATCAAAGAAAACGAATTTTCAACCAAATAGTTGAATTTTCAACTAAAAAAGAAAAATATTCAACCAAAAATGGAACAGTTAAATTTTCAATAAGAAGAAGGAATTTTTAACATAATAAATTAATCTTTACTAATAAAATAAATGTTTAACAAAGTAATTTAACTTTCAACCAAATTAATGGAAATTTTCAAGCAAAAAGTTCTAAATTAATTTTAAAAAATTAAGAAGTAGTAGTTGAATTTTCAAGCAAGAGGATTGATTTGTTTACCAACAAAGGCGAATTTTCAACAACATAATTCAATATTCAGCTAAAAACTATTAATTTTAATCCGAAAATAGAACAGTTACATTTTCAATTCAAAAAATTAAGTTAAAAAAAAATTGTCAATTTTCAACTAAGATTATTTTTTTTATAAAAAAAAAAGGAATTTCCGACCAAATAGATGAATTTTTAACTCTGAAATCAATATAGACGAATTTTCTACAAAACAGTTGAATTTTCAACAAAAAAGTTAATTTTAACCAAAAAGTATATCTTGTGAAATCTTCTTAAAAAATTGTAATCGTTTAAAATCTTTGAAATGTTTTGAAACCCTTGTTGAAATCTTCATGAATTTTTTATGAAATCTTTAAAACTTGTATGAAATCTTTTGATATCCCCTAAAAAATTTTGAAATCATTAAAAATCTTTGAAATGTTTTGAAATCTTAAAAAAATGGTTTACTATAACCTTTTTAAAATCTTAAAAATCCTTGAAATCTTTGTCAAATCTTTGAAATCTGATCTACACGCCTTTTTCAAATCTTTGAAATCCTTGATGAAATGTGCGAAATCTTTTGGAAATATTTTCAGAAAACTTTTTAATTTTCGAAAATGTTTTGAAATCCCTTGAAATCGTTTCAAATCTTTGTAGTTTTTTAAAAATCTTTAAATCTGGTATACTGCACCCTTTTTTAAATATTTGAAATTCTTTAAATACATAAAGTTTCAAAATGTTTGTAAAACCTTTAAAAATGTTTTGTAACCTTTTGAATTCTACTAATTTTGTTCGCATTCAAGCGAGAAAATGAGAAAAAATGGAAGTTTCTTGAAAACAAGGAAAAAAGAGAGTTTTCTTTAAAAATGGAAAAGAAGGGAATAGTGGAAAAAGTGTGAAGTCTGAGATTAAAAAATGTTTTACTTACAAGCTCCGTCTAAGTCGTAATTAGACAAATCGTGACTAATCGTTCGCGAAAATTCTAGAATGTTGCACCACTGATCTTTATTGATCACTTTGTACTTCGACTGATCGAGAAATTGTGCGAACTGCGAAAACAGGGGCCAATGCTTTCCTAGTAGTAATTGTAACATTACTCTCGCCGTCTCCATATCCATACTTCGCTGATCCTTATCCTGAAAGAATAGTATTAAATTCTTCCAAATTTACATTATATACATATATTTGGATAAAAATCAAAAAGTTTGAATTATTTGCTTTTGAATTAAGTGGAAAAAAGTATTTCAAATTGATATAAAACATGTTTTCTATTCATTTTAATTACAATAAGTGTAGGAATAATTATTTACGAAATAAAAAAATAGGCTATTGATTTATAATAATAATTTTTTGTATTAAATGATAATCATTTCTACGAAATTCTTGGATAGTAAAAAAAGTTAAGTATCCAACGATCAAATTTGGGCAAAACATTCTCAGATGTCTCAAGTCAAATGATACAAACAAAATAAAAATAAAATAAAATATATAAATATATAAATAAATAAAAAATATATTTTTCTTATATTTCTTGATTGTGATTTAAAAATTAATAAGCGAGAGATTGATAATTAAACTCTTGTTTTTTTTTCTAAGAATTTTGTAGTTAACTTTGAGCGTTAGACCTTAAAGAACTAAAATTTTTATTCATTCTGAATTTAATTTCTTAAATTATATTTATAATTTCTTTATTATTATTCTTTATAATACAATTAATCAGATTAATCAAATAATTTTTAAAAACTCTTATTTTCTTGATTTTCTCGCGCCCTTAGTTTGCATGTAATATTTATTTTTGTTAAATAAACTTAATGTGCCTTAATTAGCCTAATGATTCTTATTTTCGTCATATTTTTAAATTGGACATTAAGTCAAAAAATTATTTTAATAAAACATCAATTAGTTTCATACTTTAGAGTTTTTTAAATTAAAATTATATTATCCGACTTTACAGCCCAAAATGCTCTCAAACAAGGGAAACAGTTTGGTGTTCTTATGCAATTAGGGGAATAAATTCAAAATTGATTGTATTTCCAACAAAATAATTGAGTTTAAAAAAAATATGAATTTCTAATAAGAGTTTTCACACAAAAAAGTCGAATGTTTTAAAAAACAGACTTTCAAGCCAGAATAAATGAATTTTCAAGAAAAAAATTTATTTTAAAACAAGAAAGATTAATTTTTTACTGAAACAAAAATTTTTTTTCAAGATTCAAAAGATTCAAAAATAACGTAAAACTTGTAAAGTTTTCAATTTTTTTTAAACGTAGACTTTTGAATATTTTGAAAAGAAGAAGCTTTTTATGAATCTTGAAAAGTTTCAAGAAAATGAACAGGAACTTTAAAATGATTTTTTATTTTTAAAAATTAATTTAAAGAGACTATTAAAAAAGATTTCTGAAGGTTTTCAATATTGTCAAAAAAGAATCTGGGACACTTTAAGCCAATTTTGTTAATTTTGCAGAATTTTTTATAAATTTTAGGAAAATTCGAGTAAGTTCAAGAGATACTAAAAATTTTTAAAAAGATTCCCAAATAATTAAAAACTTGTAAAGTGTTTTTAAATTTTTTGTTTGATGTAAGTTATTGAAGATACTGAAAAAAAGCTTTTTATGAATTTTGAATGGTTTCAATCAAAGAAATTCTATAGATACCTAGGAAAATGTAAAAGGATCTCTCATTTAAAAAAATTAATTCAAAAAGCATATTATAAACTATTACAAAAGATTACAAAAGATTTAAAAATTTTTCAAAAAAGCATCTGAGAGATTTTAAGGCAACTTAAAAATTTTTTAAAATTTTTTATAAATTTTTGGAAAAAACTCGCGTAACTTTAATAGATATTTAGAAACTTTAAAACAATTCAAAAATAATTTAAAACTTGTTAAGTGTTCCAATTTTTTTCAATTTAGATTTTTGAAGATTTTGAAAGAGAGAAGCTTTTTATGAATTTTGAAGGTTTCAAGAGAATAAACCAATTTTCTGTAGATTTCTAGAAAAATCTAAAATATTTTATTTAAAAAAATTAATTTTAAGAGAATATTTGAAAAGATTTGTAAAAACTTCTACAATTGTCAAAAAAGAATCTGGAAAATGTTAAGACAATTTTTTTAATTTTGCAGAATGTTTATAAATTTTAGGAAATATTCAAGTAAGTTCAAGAGATATTTAGAAATTTTTAAACAGTTCAAAAATAATATAAAATTTGTAAAATGTTCCAATTTTTTTCAACGTAGACTTTTGCAGATTTTGAAAAAAAGAGGGGTTTTATGAATTTTTAAAGGTTTCAAGAAAATGAAGAAAATTTCTATAGATTCCTCGGAAAATTAAAAATAATTTTTTATTTCAAAAAATTTTCAAAAAGTACCTAAAAGTTTTTAAGGCAATTTTTTTAATTTTGAATAATTTTTTATAAACTTTAGAGAAACTTTAAGTAAGCTTAGGAAATATTTAAAAATTTTGAAAAGATTCAAAAATTTTTGAAGAGTTTGAAAAAATATAAGCTTTTTATGAATTTTGAAAGGTTTCAATAAAAAAATCCATAGATACCTAGGAAAATTTAAAAGGATTTTTTATTTCAAAAAATGAATTTTAAGAGAATATTAAAACGATTTTAAAAGATTACAAAAGATTTCAAAAATTGTCAAAAAAGTATCTGATAGATTTTAAGGCAATTTTTTCAATTTTTTATCAATTTTTAGAAAAACTTGAATTAGTTTAAGAAATAATTCGAAATTTCAAAAAGATTGAAAAATAATTAAAAACTTGTAGTGTTCCAATTTTTTTTTCAATATAGATTTTTGCAGATTTTGAGAGAACGAAGATTTTTATGAATTTTAAATGTTTCAAGATAATGCACTAATTTTCTATAGATTCCAAGAAAAATTTTTTTATTTTAAAAAATAAATTTTAAGAGAATATTTAAAAAGATTTTAAAAGATTCTATAAGATTTCAAAAATTAAAAAAAAAGTATCTAAAAATTTTTAGGCAATTACTTTTTTTTTTATTTAAGAAAAATTTGAATTAAAACAAATAAATAAAAATAATTGAACTTTGAGTCAAAAAATGAATGTTCAACATGAGAAATGAGTTTTTAATTCATAATATGGATTATTTAACTGGTGAAATAGTTACATTTTCAGCTGAAAAAAAATCGACCAAAAAGGAAACAAATTTTCAAGAGAATAGATAAGTTTTCGAAAAAAAATCCCTTTTCATCTAAAGAATTTTTAACTGATAAGAAGATTTTTTAGACAAGAAGAATAACTTTTAAAGAAAAAGACAATTTTCAATATTTGAGTAGAATAAGTTAAATTTTCTGTTAAAAAGTTACATCCAATAAAAAAGAACTAACTTAAAAAAGAAAAATTAACTCTAAAAGAAGAACATAATTTTCCATTAAAAATCGATTTTGTAACAAAATATGTGTATTTTTAACAATATAGTTAAATTTTCTATTTAAAAAGACCAATTTTCATTCGAATTGTTGAATTTTGAACTAAAAAAGATCGACTTCAACTAAAAATGGAAGTTGAATTTTCATTTGAAGAAATTAATTTTCAAAGAAACTGATGAATTTTCAACTGAAATGATGAATCTTCAACTGGGATAGCTGAAATATTTATAAAAAGAGGATTTTGCAACCACAAGATAAATTTTCTATAAGAAAGACAAACTTTCACAAATTACATAAATTTTCAGACAAATAGTTGAATTTTTAAGTAAAAAATGTTAATTTCCCATCCAATAGTTAAAATTTCATTTAAAAAAGATAAATTTTTAATTTAAGATCGAACAGAAAACTATTTTCTAATGAAAGACTAGTTTATGCTAAAAAACCACGAAAAAGATTTACAATTAAAAAACAGACTCTTCCAAGCTACACTACTCTTCGGCTTATTAAGAGACAAAAATAACAATTGAAAAAAAAGGAAGACCAAAATTTATTAACCAAAAATAAAATAGTTCAGTTTTCTCTTGAAAATCTAATTCTTCACAAAAAAACGTATTTTCAGCAAAATAGTTAAATTTTCTACTGGAATAGTTTCATTTTTAGATAAAAAAATTTATTTTTAACAAATTTTTAGTTACATTTCTAACCAGAGATGAATTTTGAATTAAAATGAAGAATGCTCAATAAAAAAAAATCATTTTTTAATAAATGAGTTTAACTTTTAACAAACTTGTTGAATTTTAAAATAAGTAAATGAATCCGTAACCTAATAAACACACTTATATACTCTACGACTGTAGATAAAGTAGGAATCACTTTTCTAAATTGACCAAAATTATTTAAATAATGGAAACATGAATTTCACTGTGATCAGAAGTATATTCCCGGTTTTTTACTTATATTCCCGGTTTCCCGGTCAAGTCGTCATCCTGATTACGATATAAATAAAATGAACATACCCTAGCAAAATCGTAAGCGTATCTGTAAATTCCCTTAAACGTGTGAGGATCATTAAGTATGTTCCTTAGGGTTTCGAGTTTGTGTTGTACTTTGTTAATAGAGTCGCAATGCAATTCTGATAGGCCTTTGAGCCACTCGTTCATTGTAAAGAAGCCCATTTGCCGGGCATTCATTTTGTACGCTAAAACAAGCATCACCACATTTTCCGGCTCCACGCCAATATCTTCACAAAACTTTTCCATTCCCTCTGGACCAAGTGTGTCTGGGTCATCAGGAGTCGTGTACTCTCGAAACCACGCGATGCACTTTTTCTGTGAGAATGCCGTACTCGAAACATCTTCTGTTTTTGTATACCGTCTGGCACTGCAACCACAACAACAAATTCTATAATTAATACAAATCTGAAAAAATCTTCACTATATTTTAACAAGATGTCTCAGATATACAGACTGTCCAAGAAGTAACGAAACACCTAAATCATTTTCCTGGTAAAATATTTTTTCAAAAAGCCAAGGTCATTTTTGTAGTAACTTTCAACGAGGAATCCAGTGGTGACCTTGAATTTAATCTTGACCTTCAAGGTTATTTCAAGTCCAACTTTTTTTTTTAATGGAAACCTCTATTTCTGAGAACGGCATTCGAAAGAGTGGGAAATTTTCCGTCCAAACATGTACTCAGGTCATGGGTCAAGGATGACCTTGAACCCATTTAAAAACACAAAGATGACCTTGAACCCATTTAAAAACACAAAGATGACCTTGCAATAACCTTAAAGGTCAGGCTCAAGGTCACCACTGGATTCCTCGTTAAAAGTTACTAAAAGAATGACCTTGGCTTTTTGAAAAAATATTTTGCCTGGAAAATTATTTAGGTGGTTAGCTACTTTTTGGTCACCCTGTATAATCAGGGTTTGTATTCTTAGAACCAAATTCAAGGACTTTTCCAGCTTTTCCAGGTCAAGAAATCAAGTTTTTCCAGATCTCTTTTTTTCTACATCAAATAACAAAATAACCGTTTGTTATACATGTAAAACATAAGACATTTCAGTTTTTATTGACCAAAAATTTCTTTCAAAAAAAGGAACCATGAATAAAAGAATTCTTAACTTTTTGCGAACATAAGTCGTCTTTGTGAAATCTTTTTCAATTTTTTTAAATCTTTCTAAAGTCTTTGAAATATACTTGAAACCTTTGCAATCTTTGTGAAATCTTTCAAATATTTTTTAATCCTTGTGAATTCGTTGAAATCTTTTAAAGTATTTAAGATCTTTGTCAAATCTTGAAATTTCTGTGAAATCTTAACAAAATCTTTTGGAATCATTTAACGTTTTGTAAAATCTTTGAAATCTTTGTGAAATTTTATCAAATCTTTGAATAATTTGTGAAATCTTTTGCGTTCGTTTGAAATCAGTGAAATCTTTTAAAAACCTTATCAAATTTATTATTATTATTGAATTTATTATATTATTGAAACCTTTTGAAATCCTTGATTTGTATGAAATCTTTGTGAATTTGTTGAAATCTTTTAAAGTATTTAAAACCTTTTGAAATCTTGAAATTTCTGGGAAATCTTAGCAAAATCTTTTGGAATAATTTAAATTTTGTAAAATCTTATTTTTGTGAAATTTTGTGAAATCTTTAAAATATTTGTGAAATCTTTCTTTAAACTATGTTTGTGAAATCTTTTGCGTTCGTTTGAAATCATTGAAATCTTTTCAAATCTTCTCAAATTTATTATTATTATTATTATTATTATTATTGGATTTATTATATTAGTGAAACCTTTTAAAATTATTTAAAATATTTGAAATCATTACGAAATCTTTGGGAATATTTTTAGATTTTTATAAAGTCTTTGTAATCCTTGTAAACTTTGCGAAATCTTGTCAAAATCTTTTGGAATCATTAAAATTTTTTGTAAAATCTTTGAAATCCTTCAAATCTTAGTAAAATTTTATAAAATCTGTTGAAATCTTCTCCAATTTATTATTATTATTGAATTTATTATAAAATGGGAACCTTTTTAAATCGTTTAAAATCGTTGAAATCTTGATAAATTCTTTGACATATGTGTGAAATCTTTCCTAAATCTGTTGTATTCGTTTGAAATCAATAGAATATTTGAAATCTTTTGGAATATTGTTGAATCTTTGTAGTCTTTGAAATCCTTGAAATCTTTTAAATCTTTTGAAATCTTTTATGAGTTCGTTTAAATGTTTTAAATCTTTGCAAAATCTTGAAATTTCTGGGAAATTTCAACAAAATCCTTTGGAATCATTCAAAAATTTTGTAAAATCTTTGAAATCTTCGTAAAATGTTATGAAATCTTTTGAAATCTTTCGTTAATCTTCGTTTATGAAATCTTTGTGATCCTTTGAAATTATTGAAATCTTTTGAAATCTTCTCAAATTTACTATTGGATTTATGACATTATTGAAACGTTTTTAAATCGTTTGAAATCTTTATGAATTCTTTGAAATATTTGTGAAATCTTTCCTAAATATTTTGTACTCGTTTAAAATCTCTGGAATATTTGAAATCTTTGGGAATATTTTTAAATCTTTGTAAAGCCTTTGAAATCCTTGAAATCCTTTGAAATCTTTGAAATCTTTTAAATATTGTTAAATATTTTAAATATTTTAAATATTTTGAAATCCTTGTGAATTCGTTAAAATCTTTTGAGGTATTTAAAATCTTTGTGAAATCTTGAAATTTCTGGAAATCTTAGCAAAATCTTTTGGAATCATTTAAAGTTCTGTAAAATCTTTAAAATCTTTGTGAAATTTTGTGAAACCATTGAAATATTTGTAAATTTTTCTTTAATCTTTGTTTGTGAAATCTTTTGTGTTCGTTTGAAATCATTGAAATCTTTTGAAATCTTCTCAAATTTGATATTATTATTGGATTTAACATATTAGTGAAACCTTTTGAAATTATTTCAAATCATTAAAATCATCATGAATTCTTCGACATATTTCTGGAATCTTTCCTAAATCTTTTGCATTTATTTAAAATCACTGGCATATTCGAAATTTTTGGGAATATTCTAAAATCTTTGTAAGGTCTTTGAAATCCTTATAATCTTTGCGAAATCTTTTTAATATTTTGAAATCTTTGTGAATTCATTGAAATCTTTTCAAGTATTTAAAATCTTTGTGAAAAATTGTAATTTCTGGGAAATCCTAGCAAAATCTTTTGAAATCATTAACACTTTTTGTAAAATCCTTGAAATCCTTCAAATCTCAGTAAAATTTTATCAAATCTTTTGAAATCTTCTCCAATTTATTATTACTATCATTATTGAATTTTATATATTATTGAAACCTTTTTAAATCGTTTAAAATCATTAAAATCTTGATGAATTCTTTGACAGGTGTATGAAATCTTTCCTAAATCTTTTATATTCGTTTAAAATCAATGAAATATTTGAAATCTTTGGGAATATTGTTAAATCTTGTAAAGTTTTTGAAATCCTTGGAATCTTTTAAATCTTTCCGAAATCTTTTGTGAATTCGTTTAAATCTTTTAAATCTTTGCGAAATCTGGAAATTTCTGGGAAATTTTAGCAAAATCTTTTGGAATCATTCAAAATTTTTGTAAAATCTTTGAAATCTTTGTGAAATTTTGCAAAATCTTTTAAAATCTTTATGAAATCTTTGAAATACTTATGAAATCTTTCTTTAATCTTTGTTTATAAAATCTTTTGTGTTCCTTTGAAATTATTGAAATCTTTTGAAATCTTCTCAAATTTATCATTATTGGATTTATTATATTATTGAAAAGTTTTTAAATCGTTTAAAATCTTTATGAATTCTTTGAAATATTTGTGAAATCTTTTCTAAATCTTTTGTACTCGTTTAAAATCTCTGGAATATTTGAAATCTTTGGCAATATTTTTAAATATTTGTAAAGCCTTTGAAATCCTTGAAATCTTTGTGAAATCTTTTAAATATTGTAAAACCTTTTGAATATTTTAAAATTTTTGTTAATTCGTTTAAATCTTTTGAAATATTTAAAATCTTAGTGAAATCTTGAAATTTCTGGGAAATCTTAGCAAAATCTTTTGGAATCATTAAAAATGTTTATAAAATCTTTAAAAACCTTGAAACCTTTGCGAAATTTTATGAAATCTTTATGAAATATTTGCAATATTTGTGGAATTTTTATTTAATCTTTGTTGGTGAAATCTTCCGTGTGCCTTTGAAATCATTGAAATCTTTTTTAATCTTCTCAAATTCATTATTGAACTTATTATATTATTAAAGCCTTTTGAAACCGTTTAAAACCTTTGGAATCTTTATGAATTCTTTGACATATTTGTAAAATTTTTCCTAAATATTTTTTATTCGCTTAAAATCACTGGGATACTTAAAATCTTACTGAAATCTTTATAAAATCTTTGAAATATTTTAGAAATCTTTTTTTTTTTTAATCTTTGTGAAATCTTTTGTGTTCGTTTGAAATCACTGATATCTTTTGAAATCTTCTCAAATTTATTATTATTACTACTATGGAATTTATTATTAAACTTATTATATGTATTATTGAAACCTTTTGAAATATTGTATTCATTCAAAAATACTCGAATATTTGAAATTTTTTTTAAATCTTTGAAATTTCCTAAAAATATTAAAAATGTTTTGTGTTCGTTTGAAATGTTTTGTTAGTTTAAATCTTTTGAAGTATTCACAATCTTTATGAAATCTTAAAATTTCTAGGAAATCTTATCAAAATTATTAGGATGATTAAAAAATTTTGTAAAATCTTTCAAATTCTTGAATTCTTTTAAAAAATTTATGAAATCTTTTGAAATTTTTATAATTATTATTTCAAAAGATATTTCACAGTTTTAGAAGCTTTGAAAAGTTCAAAAATTATTTAAAATTTGAAAAGAATTCAAGATATTTAAAAAAAAATGTTCAAGGTTTTAAAATAAAATTTTTAATCGTTTCTCAAGATTTTAGGGTAAATTTAAATTAATTTTTTATTTTGATAAATTAATTTTAAGAAAATATTTGAAAAGATTTTAGACGTTTCAAATGACTTCCTAAAATTTCGAAAAATAATGTTGAAAATTTTAAAGCAAACTTTTTCAATTTTGCCAGGTTACAACATTTTAGAAAAAAATTCAAATTATTTGAAAAGATATTTAGAAGTTTTTAAAAAAATTCGAAAATAATTTGAAATTTGAAAAATATATTAAAAGTGAATCTTTAATTTGAAAAATTAATTTGAAGATAATCTTTAACAAAATTTTAAAACATTACAAAAGATTTCCGAAGTTTTGAAAAGTTACAAAAATAATTTCAAACTTGAAATGATTTAAAAAATTGCAAAAGAAGTAGATATTTGAAGATTTGGAACAAAAGACTTAAAAGCTTTTTAAGAATTTTAAAAAGTTTCAAGAAAATAAAATGTTTTTCAAGATTTCTAGGAAAATTTTTAATAATTTTATGATTTTACAAAATTAATTTTGAGACTATGTTTAAATAGTTTTTAAACATTCCAAAAGATTTCCAAAACTGGCAAAAAAGTATCTGGAAGATTTTCAGGAAATTTTATTTAATTTTGCACTATTTTTTCAAAGCTTTAGGAGAAATTCAAATCAATTAAAAATATATTCAGAAAATTTTCAAAAATAATTAAAAAATTTGATTTTTTTTTAAACTTAAAATGTGGATTTTTGAAGATTTCGAAATACAATTTTGAAATTATTTCAAGATTTTGAAAAGTTTCAAGATCATAAAAAAAATGTCTCAAGTTTCCTGGGAATACTGAAAGTGATACTTTATCATGCAAATTTAATTTTAAGGCATTTAAAAAAATTTTAGGAATAATTTGAGTCAGTTTAGAATAAACTTAGGAATTTTAACTGTTTTAAAGAGAATAAAAATATTTTTAAACTTTGAACGATTTCCGAAAGTTTATAATACATTGTTTTATTTTTTTCAAGCGTGAAATAGTCCTAAATGTCTTTAAAAAGCATTCAGGTGATTCATAAAATTGTTCAAAATCCTGTAAAATAAGAAAAAAATTGTTCAGAAATTTTCTAGACTTTTTCGACCTATCAGAAATCTTGAAAAATCTTTTTGAATTTTCTCGAGAAACTCAGGAATCTGATATTTTTATATAGCCTAAAAGCAAATAAACAAAGAAACTTATAAAAAAATAAATAGTTATTTGCATTATAATTATCCTAAAACATTTTTTTTTTTGCTAAAAAAACTTTTTTGGGTGAAAATTCTTCTGTTTTATTTGAAAATTCATCTCTTTTGGTAGAAAATTTATATTCTTTTATTAAAATTTCAACTATTTGGTTTAAAATTATAAAGATTTTTTGTTCAGAATTGAACTATTTTGTTGAACTTTCGTCTTTTTGTTTAAAATTAAAATCTTTTTGGGTGAAATCGAGAATATTTAAAAAGATTTCAAACATTCCAAAAGATTTTCAAAATTATCAAAAAGAAATCTGAAAATTTTTAAAGATTTTCTATTAATTTTTATGAATTTTTTCAAAATTTATAGAAGAGATTCAAATCATCCTAAAAGTTATTTAGACGTTTCTAAAAAATTTCTAAAATGCAAAAAATTTCAACAACAAAAAAAAATTAAAACAAGACATAGATTTTTGAAGATTCCGCAATAAAATTTGGAAATTTTGTAAAGAATTTGAAAGGTTTTAAGATAATACATAAATGTTCTCAAAATTCATATTTTTCCTAAAATTTGGTAAAATCCTCTGAAATAACTAAACAAATTTCTGATAAATTTTTTAGACACTACTTCGACACATCTGAAATCTTCAAAAATATTTTTGAATTATATCGAAAAACAGGAAAATTATATTTATATAACCTTAAAGCAAATAAGATTCATAATTTTAGTTCAAAATTTATCTTCTTGGTTGACGTTTTAAATCATTAAATTTCGCAGAAGAATTAAAATTCTAAATAATTTTATGTTATGTTAGATTTAAAAATTATTAATATTTTTAATAAAAATTATCAGATTTAAAAGAATATTTACAATTTTTAAAATTTTAGGTTATTATGGTGTGTTTTACATGAAGTTGGTATTTTTAACTAAAAATAATTAGATTTAAATCCAATAATTCTTATTTAAAATAAAAGAATTTACAAGCTTAAACAATTTCGAATTTTATTAGTGTTTTCCGTCGTAAATAGATATTTTTTATTTAAAAAAACATTACATTTCTAAGAAGCATTACAATTTTTCAACAATTTTAAGTTACTTCAAGGTTTTACATCAAAAATTGGTATTTTTGAACAAAAATCATTATAATTTGAACACGATTTGTTAGTGTTTTTAATTCGGAAAAAATTAAATTTTCAACAATTAAGAATAGAAGAAAATTGAAAATGGAAGAAAATTGTAAATTTAATTTTTAACTGTTGTAAATTCAACTGTTAATTTTCTTTAATTTTCAACAGTTTAAAATGTAACCTTTGAAAATTAAACTGTTGTAAAATTATGAAAATTAATAATTCGACTTTAAACTATTGAAAATTCAAGAAAAAAAGAGAATTTTGTATTAAAAACGAACACTAAAAATGTAATACTTATATAATTTTAGATGAAAATTTAATAAAAAAACATTTAAATCCATAATAAAAAGTTGAAAAAATTCGATTTTTCGAAAAGAATATAATAATAATAAAACAATTTTTTGTTACATTATGTTAGTGTTTTTCATTGAAAAATGGTATTTTTTAACAAAAATGCAACGGTTTGATAGTCTATACAAAAATATTATGT
>JAUELO010000179.1:34187123-34199791 GCA_032357855.1 Amphibolips quercusostensackenii | reverse complement strand
AAAAGGGTCGAGGTCTGGTGACGCCAGGTCCTCAAAAAGGATCGAGGTCTAGCGACGCCAGGACATCAAAAATAGTCGAGGTCTGGCGACCAGAGGTCCTTAAAAAGGATCGAGGTCTGTCGACGCCAGTCCTTTAAAAAAAGCCGAAATCTGTCGACGCCAGGCCTTCAAAAAGGATCAAGGCCTGGCGACGACAGGTCCTCAAAAAGGAAAGAGGTCTGTCCACGCCTGGCCTTCAACAAAAGTCGAGGTCTAGCGACCACAGGTCCTCAAAAAGGATCGAGGTCTGGCGTCGCCACGAAATTAAAATAGACGAGGTCTGGCGTCGCCAGGTCCTCGTAAAGGAGCGAGGTCTGTCGACGCCAGGTCTTATACAAAAGTCGAGGTCTATTGACGCCAGGTCCTCAAAAAGGATCGAGGTCTAGTGAGGCCAGGTCCTCAAAAAAGATCGACGTCTAGCGACGCCAGGCCTTGACAAGGCATCAAGGTCTGGTGACGCCAGGTCCTCAACAAGGGTCGAGGTCGGGTGACGCCAGGTCCTCAGAAACAATTGAGGTCTGGCGACGCCAGGACATCAAACATAATCGAGGTCTGGCGACCACAGGTCCTCAAAAAAGATCAAGGTCTGGCGACGCCAGTCCTTCAAAAAGAGCCGAGGTCTGGCGACGCTAAGCCTTGAAAAAGGATCAAGGTCTGGCGACGCCAGCTCTTTAAAAAAGAACGAGGTCTTGCAACGCCAGGTCTTCAAAAAGAGTCCAGGTCTGGCGACGCCAGACCTCGACTACGCCACTGGTAGGAATACTAGAAATACAACAAATGTCTCACCGGACGATAGCCAGTTTCAGAAAGATATTCGTATTTACAACATCCAAAAGACAATTGTATTGACGCCTGACTATTTGGATTATGATTGAAAAGGGTAGCTGCTTCCCATCCATCTCCGTAAACTACTCCTACTGTCTGTATCTCTTTTATTCGTTCAAATTCAAAATCATCTAGTTCAATGTAGTTTGGAATATTTTCGATTAAAATTGGCATGTAAGGTGTTCCACCGTAGAAAGTATTCTCTTTTGTACTCAATCTTGTCATCCATTCTGTATCATCCTTTTTATCATCAGCAGCAGTGAAACCTGCAAAAGCCATATTTATATTTTGAATTTTGGACTAGGTTATATAAATATTTTTCTAAAATTCTTGAGAAAATTCAATAAGATTTTTGAAAATTTCAGATCATTTTCATTCAAAATTTCATAAAAAATCTCATTTTTAACCAAATAGTTGAATTTTTAACCAAAAAAGATAATTCTCAAAGATAAATGTAATACATAATTGATATGTTAACCAAAAAGGATTTTCATATTGAATATTATTATTAATTTTATAATTATTAATAACTACTTAATCAATTAATATCGTATCAGGGAATTCATAAAAAAAAAACATTTTTAACAAAATATTTGAATTCTCTACCAGAACAGATTAATTTACAACCAAACAGATGAATTTTCGAAACAAAAAGATTAATTTTCTGCAAAAAAAGGCGAATTCTCAACAACAAATGTAAGCATAATTAACATTTTAACCAAAAAAGATTCAATATTAAATAAAAACAGTTTAATTCAATAAAAAACCGAATTTTTAACAAAATAGTTGAATCCTCAAATTAAACAGATTAATTTTCAACTACAAAGATGAACTTTTTAACCAAGAAGCTTAATTTTCTGCGAAAAAGACGAGTTTTAAACAAAATACATGAATTTTCAAAAAATGGTTACATTTTCAACCAAATAGATACATTTTTAACTAAATGATGAATCCTTTACGAAAAAAGACGAAATTTCTGCCAAAAGGGATGAATTTTCAAAAAAAAAAGAATTTTCAAGAAAATAGTTTCATTATTGACCAAAAAAACTTTTTGTCATAAAAATAAATTTTTAATACAAAATGAAAATTTTGAATAACTGTTTTTTTTATTTCTTTAAGTTTACTTGATTCAAGTTTATTAAAGATAATTTTCCGAACATTCTTGAGAAAACTCAAAAAGATTTTTGAAGATTTCAGATACGTCGAAAAAGTATCTAGAAAATTTTGAAGTAAATTTGGTTATTTTACAGGATTTTACCAAATTTTAGAAAAATTTGTTTCAGTTGAAAGAATGGTTAGATTTTTTAGTAGTTTGGAAGAAATTCAAAAATATGTTATAAATTTTTAGAAATCTTTCTGTCTTAAAAGATTTTTAATCCTTAAAAAAATGTTTAATTCCTAAATATCTTTTTAAATTATTCAAATTTTTGCAATATTTTGAAAAATCTTTCCAAATTAAAAAACTTTCCTTTAAATCTTCCATATTGGATAATTTGAAATTTTCCCAATAATCCTGAGAAAATTTTTTATTGTCTTAGAACATTTCAAAATCTTTAAAAAGCTTAAAAATTTTACTTCAAAATCTTCAAAATGTCACATTTTGTTTCAAATTTTCTATTATTTGTAAATCTTCCTAAATTTTTAAGCCTTTTAGAAAATATCTTTTAAAGTTATTAGCATTTTTCCTCAAATTTCTTCATACTTCTGCATAATTAAAAAAATGACTTAAAATCTTTTAAAATATTCTAACAAAATTAATTTTTAAAAATGAAAAATCATTTGATTTTTTATTTTATATATTTTTTTAATTCTGAAAAATTGAAAAAATTTTATAAAAATCTTCCAAATTCTTTTTTGAAAATCTTTTAAAATATTTGAAACCTTCTTTAATATCATCTTAAAATTAATTTTTTCAAATAAAAAATCATTTAAAATTTTCCCAGAAATATTGAGAAAATTCTTTTATCTTGAAACCTTTCAAAATCCTTAAAAAGCTTCAAAATTTGTATTCAAAATCTTCAAAAATTTACATATTGTTCCAAACTTTTTGAAATCTTTTCGAACATTACAGATTTTTCAAAACTTATAAATATCTTTAACTTTTAAACTGAAATGCTTTGAAATACTTTTAAATTTTTAATAATTTATTTTGTAATGAAAAATAATTTAAAACATTCATAGGGATCTTATTCTCTTTATAACCTATCGAAATCCTTAAAAAACTTTACAATTTTATTTCAAAGTCTCTTAAAATTTACATTTTGTATTCAATTTTTAATTATTAAAACAAATTTTTTAAACTTCTAAAATTTCTGAATATATTTTAAAATGATTGCAATTTTTCCTCTACATTTTTTTCAAATTCTGTAAAATTAAAAAAAAAATTGCCTTAAGATCTTCAACATTTTTTTTGAAAAATTTTGAAATCTTTTTAAATTTAAAAAAAAAATCTTTTACATATTCTCTTAAAATTAATTTTCCAAAATAAAAAATCAATTGAAATATTCCCAGAAATATTAAGAAAATTTTTTTAATTTGAAACCTTTCAGAATCCTTAAAAAGCTGTAAAATTTTACATTTTGTTTTAAATTCCATGAAATATTTTTGAATTTTATATAATTTTTTCAGAACTTCTAAATATCTTTAACTTTTAAAGTGAAAAGTTTTGAAATCCGTCTAAATTATGTTTAGAAATTAAGTTTTCGAATTAAATAATCATTTGCAATGATTTTCGAATGTCTTCAAAACTTCTAAAAATCAAAATATCTCTTGAAATATTTCAAACTTTAAAATTTTATCCCGAAATCTTCATAAATTTAGATTTTGTTTTAAATTTATAATTATTTTTAAATATATTCAATTCGGGACGACTAGCCCATCCCCTTTTCCAAGACCCCCAATTTTTCGGGACGACTAGACACAGCCTTTTAAATATTCTCTTAAAATTAATTTTTTAAAATAAAAAAATCATGTAAAATTTTTTCACGATTTTTGAGAAAAATTGTTTATTATCTATATATTTTGAAATCTTTTCAAATTTTACATTCTTTTTTCAAAACTTCTAAATATCTTTAACTTTAAACTGAACTTAAAGTGAACTTAAGCTGACATATTTTTAATTCCTCACAACTTAAAATTATAATCTTTTAAAATAAAAAATATTGAAAAATTATTTACAATTCAAATTTTCTCTTCTGTCAATAATGTTCGAAAACATTCAGAAATAAATTATATCATGAAAAAAAATTACTTTTTTGAAAATTTTAATTTACAAAAAATGTGTGCGAGATAATAGACATTTAAAAAAAAAAGATTCAATTATAGGTTAAGTTTTTTAATTTCCAAAATCTTTTACATCTCTTTCAATTTTCTCTTAAAATCAATCTTTCAAAATATAAAATAGTTTGAAGCTTTTTTCAGGAAATTTAAGATTTTTTGTTTTATTTTCATGCCCGTTTCAATATTCTTCAAAATTCTTAACAATCTTCTTCCAAAATCTTCAAAAATCAAATTTTAGTTAAAAATTTGTGAAATCTTCCCAAGATTAAAATTATTGTCGAATCTTTCCAAACCATCCAAAAATCTAAATATTTTTCGAAATATTTCAAAGTTTTCCTGATATTTTTTTTAATTCTGTAAAATTAAAACTAAAAATTAATCTTTTAAAATAAAAAGTTTGAAAAATTATTGACAGTTAAAATTTTCTTTTTCATCAATAATGTTCGAAAACATTAAGAAATAAATCATATCATGAAACAAAATTAGTATTTTGGAAATTTTAATTTACGAAATCGATGACACAGGTAATTTTAAATTTTATTAATAAATAAACAAACTGAAAACAGCTACTTAGAGTCACACGTGATACAAGTTTTATAATAATAAAAGGATTCAATTATAGGTTAAGTTTCTTAATTTTCAGATCAATTAAATATATTTTTTTTAAGTTATAAAAAGATTTCAATGAATTACCAAGAGCCTTTATATTTCCTACTGCACAATTCTGAAGAACAGATTGCCAAGATTGTGAAGACATGATTGATAAATAATAAATCACAAAATTAAACTTGACTTCCGTTATTTATCTAAATCTAAAATAACAAACATCGGAGTAAAGGCGATCTTCTCACATCTACTAATTTTTCACTTCACTATATTTTTTTTGTTTCTAACAATTTTTTCTCACAAAAAAAATCAACTTTTGGCACATGGCTTTTGGGATTTTTCAAAGTCAGAAATTGACAAAAGCCCGGAAAACAGGTGATCGACTAAATGGCTCTGTCGGTAAGATAACTCTCTGCAGTTACCCATTGATCTAGCCGCACGGTGCATTCTGGGTAAAAGCAGTGGCCATCTTGGATGGCATGCTGGCCCTCTTAATGAAGTGCGCGATAGTCTGGCAATATAGTGAGAAAGAATATTTTCCCTAAAAACGAGCGAGCTTCGACGCATGGAAATTATTTAAAAAAGAGTGACAGTGCGTCTCGCACAAGATTATTAAGATGGACGCCGTAAAAGCCTTCAACGCAGAGGTAAGAATCCGTCTCGATTTTGGAGGTCATCGCTCAAGGGGCAACCCTCCCTTTCCTCAGGGACGATTGGCAAAACATCTCCATAATTATCCACATCCGTAGCATCTCCAACTTTTACCAAACTCCAAAAACATTCCCTTCCTCGTAGCTTCCAAAAAATCGGACCCGAAAATGGAAAGTTCCAACTTTCACAAACTTTTCGTATTTCTCCACTGACGCCACACTCGTTTCTCGATTTCGTCGTACTTGCCATTTACATATTTACCCCTTTTTAAAGATTCTCCAGTATTAGTTGGCTCCAAACTTTAATGTTAGTTTTAATTTACTCGGGAATGCTATCCGAGTAATTTGAGTGGGAAGATTGTAAAGCACTTGGACTTCCCAGCTATTTTATTCCATTTTATTCCTCCATATCTAATGTGATCTAAAGCCCTTAAGTTCCGTAATCCAAAAAATGCTCGATTTTAATGGCTAAGTAGACGAGAGTACAGGCATTGTAGAATAATCTGAAAATGTCAGATTAGCGAAATTCAAACGTTTTCTAAATTCTCAGGACTGCCACAGTCACTTTAAGTCGATAAAAAAAGTCACTAATCCATCCCGTTTTAGATTTTATCTAAAAAAAAAATTTAATTAATCTATGCATGAAATCTACAGTAATCTGTGCTATGAAAATGCTTTTCAATATCAGACTTCACACTGTTTCCACTATTCCCCTTTTGAAGAATTCCTCTTTTTCTATTTTTAAGAAAGTTACTCTTTTTCTTGTTTTTTTTTGTTGCTTAAATGCGAACTGAATTAATAGAAGCCAGTAAGAACATCCAGATATTTTTGGATGAAAAGTCGTAGGATTGTCAGGGAAGTTTTATATACTTGGAAAAACCTGGAAATGTCAGGGAATTTTTTTTTAAAGTCAGGGAGTTTTTTTAAGAGCCTGCTTAATTTTTGTTAAAAATTACAAAATAAGATTGAAAAGAAATTCTTTATTTGTACAAGTAGCTTCATATTACTGTGTTTAACTGTTTTGTTGAAAATTCGTTTTTTTTGTTTGAAATTTATTTTTTCAATTGAAAATTGAACTATTCTATTTTTGGTTGAAAATTCGTTCTTTTTGGTAGAAAATTAATTTTCTTCGTTGATAGTCCCTTTTTTTTGGATATTCAACACTACCATTTTTTTCTCTCTTAGATGAGAAAAGAATTCATATTTTTGGATAGAAAAGTAATCTTTCTTGGTTGAAAATTAACTTTTTTGATGAAAATCCAACTATCTTCTGAAAGATTCGTTTTCCTTTTGCTTGAAATTCAACTGTTGTAGTTTATTTTATTTTTTGTTTAAAATTTCGGCCATTTGATTGAAAATTCAACTATTTGGTTAAAAATTCCACTTTTTTTGTTAAAAGTTTATTATTTATGGTTACAAATTTAATTATTTTTTTGTCGTAAATTCAAATTTTTTATTGAACATTTGTCTTCTTATGCCGAAATGTAACTTTTTTTTTATAAAAGTCATCCTTCTTGGTTGACATTAATTTTTTTGGTGATAAGCCAACTATCTTCTAAAAAATTAGTTTTTCTTTTGCTTAAAAATTCACCTTTTTTGTTAAAAAATCAAGTTCATTGTTAAAAGTTTATTCTTTTTGGTTAAAAATTGTATTATTTGGATGAAAGTTTAATCAATTTTTTGTCGAAAATTCAAATGTTTTGTTGAATATTTGTCTTTTTGGATTGTAAATTCATCTTTTTTGTAGAAAAGTCATCTCACTAGGTGGAAAAAAAACTTTTTCGACTTAAAAATTCAACTGTTTTCTTCAAAAACTGTTTCTGGTTGCAGTTCAATATTTAGTTGAAAATTTCGACATTTTTGTTGAAAATTGAATTTTTTTGGTCGAAGTTGATTATTTTTATTTGAAAAGTCTACTGTTATATTTTCAGTATTTGCTTAAAAATTTTATTGTTTTATTGAAAATTAAACTGTTTTGTTTAAAAAATCATTTTTTGTTTGTCGTAAGTTCAACTGCATTGTTGAACATTTTTCTTTTTATATAGAAATTCAGTTCTTTTGTTTGTTAAAAATGAAATTTTTGTCGAAAAGACAACTATTTTTTAAAAAATTTGTTTGTTTTTTTTTTGCTTGAAAATTCAACTATTTGGTTAAAAATTCACCTTTTTTGTCAAAACTTTATTCTTTTTGGTTAAAAATTGTATTATTTTGTTGAAAAAGTAATTTTTTTCCTCAAGTTAAATGATTTGTTCAACATTTGTCTTTTTGAATAGAAAATGTATATTTTTTTGGTTAAAAAGTCATCTTTCTTGGTCGAAAAATTACTTTTTCTAGTAAGATAACTTCCAAAATCATTCGTTTTTTTTCTGCTTGAAAATTGAACTAATTGGTTAAAAATGCTACTGTTTCTGGTTGAATTTCAATTTTTTGGTTCAAAGTTTGGCCTTTTCTTGAAAATCCATTTTTTTGGTTCAAAATTGTATTATTTGGTTAAAAATTTAATTATTCTACTGCAAATTAAACTTGTTTTGTCAAAAGATCAACTATTTTGTTTGACATTAAAGTTTTAAGTGAAATTTTAATCTTTTCTGTTTTGAAATTCTACCATTTGTTTGAAAATATAACTATTCGCTCAAAAATTTAACTAATTGATTGAGACTTTCATTTTTATGGTGAAAATTCAAGTATTTTGTTGAAAAGTCATCTTTTTGTTTTTTATAAATTCAATTGTTTTGTTGAACTTTCATCTATGGGGACAGAAAATTCGTTCCAGTGGATTGAAAATTAATCTTTTTGATGAAAATTCAACTGCACTCTAAAAAATTAATCTATTTGGTTGAAAAGGGAACTGTTTTTGGTTGAAGTTTAATTTTTTTGTTTAAAAATTTTACCATTTGGTAGAAAATTCATATTTGTGGGTTGAAAATTTAACATTTGGATTCAAGAATCGACTATTTAATTGAAAATCAAACTATTTTGATAACAAATCATATTTTTTTTGTGGTAATTCATCTGTCTTCTAAAAAAATTGTTTTTTTTATATGAAAATTCAACTGTTCGGTTCAAAATGCAACTATTTTTCGTTGCAGTTAAATTTTTTGGTTCGATATTTGTTTCAACTTTGTTGAAAATTCAACTTTTTTCTTTAAAGTTTTTTTTGTTGATAAAAAGTCTACTAATATATTTTTGGTTACAAATTCATCTTTTCTGGTATAAAACTAATTTTTTTTAGCCTAAGAATTCAAAATTTTTGTTGCAAATTCATCTTCTCTGGATCAAAAGGCCAATTTTTTTTGTAAATATTCGACTTTTTAGCTTAAAAAACTCAACTCTTCTGATGAAAATTTTTCTTCTTTCGTAGAAAATTATTTTTTTTGGTTCAAAATCCAATTATTTAGTTACTCAGAAAGAAAATTTGAAAAAGACCATTTTTATGCCTATAAAGTTTAGAGTGCGCGGTCGGACAGATCACGTTCTTCTGGTAAAATTAGCTTTTGTTGAAAATTCATCTCTTTTCTGTTTTGATTGAAGATCAAACTATTTTGTAAAAAATAAATTTTTTACTGAAAATTTAACTATTACATTTTTATTTAAAATTTTTTTGTTTTCACTGTAAACTTCAACTATTTATTTGAAAATTGATATTTTTGATTGAAAATTCAACTATTCGGTTGAAAATGCGCATTTTTTATAGACAATTTATCTTCTTTGAAAATTGATATTTTTGGTTGAAAATTTAAACTATTTGGTTGAGAAGTCATGTGTTTTGACGTAAATTCCTTTTCATTTTTTTTGTTGCTGAAAATTTGTTTATTTATTTTATTTAGCTTGAAATAAAATTCGTTACAATTTTTCAACTAATTTTGCAGCTTTCTGCTCTGTACGATGTCAAGCCACCGATATCGAAGGCGAAAATGAACTCGCTCACTCGGGGAGCGATAAAGGCCATCAAGTTCTACAAACATGTTGTCCAGAGTGTGGAGAAATTCATCCAGAAAGTAAGTTTAACTCAAAAAAAAAAAAAACTTTCATGAATTAACCTTTAAAATAATATTTCTTGTAATTTAATTTAATTTTTTCTCTAGTGCAAGCCCGAGTACAAAGTTCCGGGCCTCTACGTCATCGATTCGATTGTTCGTCAATCGAGGCACCAATTCGGAGTCGAGAAGGACGTTTTTGCCCCGAGATTCGCAAAGAATATGCAGATGACATTTTTGAATTTACTCAAGTGTCCACCTGAAGACAAGAGCAAGGTCATCCGGGTCTTGAATCTCTGGCAAAAGAACGCAGTCTTTCCACCGGAAGTCATCCAGCCTCTCTTTGATTTAGTCGATCCGAATCACCCGATTCACAAAGAACAACCAGTTAATACCAACGGTAAATATAATTCAAGACGCTAAGAACTAAAAAAAAAAAAAAAAAGAATGCAAGGATTCTAAATACCCGAACAATAAAAAAAAATCTTCCATGAAAAACCTGGAAATGTCAAGGAATTTTTTTTTTTTTAAGTCAGGGAGTATTTTCGAGAGCTTGCTTACTTTTTTAAAATTAATTTTAATATAAAACTGAATAAAAATGATTCTGCATTTGTTAAATATATTTTTAAAATATTAAGTATTTATTTTTTAAATACATTTCTTACTATGTTTTGTTGAAAATTAATTTTTGTTTTATTTTGAATTAATTTTTTTTTTACTGAAAAAATATATTTTTTTTTGGTTGAAAATTTATTTATTTTGTTGAAAATGTGTTTTTACTGGTAGAAAATTATTATTTTGGTTGAAAATTTAACAGCTAATTTGCAATTTTTCTCTCTTAACTTAAAAAGCTTGTCTTAGTTGAAAATTCAATTCATGTTAAAAATTCGTCTTTTAATTTGGTTGAATCGAGCCGTTTTTTATTGAAAATTAAAGTCTTTTTTGGTTGAAATATCATCTACTACACTTCTTTTTCAGAAAACTTATTTTTCGGAATGCAACTTTAATTACTTGGTTAAAACTAAAACTGTTTTGTTACAAATTAATATTTTTAGTTGAAAATTCGCAATTTTCACTGAAGTTTATATTTTTTGTTGAAAATTCGTTTCTTTGGGTGAAAAGTAATTTTTTTTTAACTATTTCAGTTGAAAATTTGACTATTTTGTTGAAAATTTGTTATTTCTTTAATTGAAAATTAATTTTTTTAACTAAAAATGAACTATTCCTGTTGAATAGTCCATTATTTTAGTTAAAATTGTATCTTTGTTTGTGCATTAAATTTTTTAGCTAAACATGTTACTATTTAGTTTTTGGTTGTAAAATTAATCTTAGGTTAAAGATTTATCTTTTTTATTTGAAATTAAACTATTCCGGTTGAAGATTCACCATTTCTATTAAAAACTCATTACTTTGAAAATCTAAATATTTATTCTTTTTTTAAACTGAAAATGTAACTAACTGTTCCAATTAAATATTCCATAATTTTAGTTGAAAGTTTATTAACAATTTATCTGCTTTAGTTTAAAATTCATGTATTTTGTTGAAGCTTTTTTTTCACAGAAATTAATCTTTTTTGGTTGATAATTTAAACATCTTTCTGCTTCAAAATTAATATTTTTTAGTTAAACATTCATCATTTAAGTGTAAAATTCATCCCGTTTGTTGAAAATTAATTTGATCAAATATTCTATTTTTTGTTGAAAATTGAACTTTTTTAATTCAAAATTCAAATATTTGGTTGCAAATGTTTCTTTTTTAGTTGAAAATTCACGTATTTTGTTAAAATTCGTCCTTCTGGGAATATGATTTATCTTCTTGTTTGAAGAATCATCTTTTTTGGTAAAAATTCAAGTTTCCCAGTTAAATAAGCATAGTTTTAATTGAAAATTTAACTATTTGTATGAATATTTGTCTTTTGAAATTGAAAATTCACGCATTTTGTTTAAAAATCGTCATTTTTGAAATGAAATTAACGTTTCTGTTAACGTTTTCTAGTTCAATAAGCATAAAAGTTAAAAATGCATCTTTTTTGTTGAAAATAGAACAACTTGGTTGAAACTTTAACTTTGTTGTTAAAAATTCATCTCTTTCGGTAGAAATTTGATCTTTTTTGGTTAAGAATGCAACTGTTTGGTTAGAAATTAATCTGTTTTGGTTGAGGATTAAACTATTTTGTTAAAAATTGATTTTCTTTGGTGCAATTTATCTGAGTTTGATAAAAAAAAAAAGAGAAATCTTTTTTGATTGAAATATCAATTATTATATTTTTTGTTGATAATTCATCTTTTTGGATAAATTCGATTATTTTTAATAAATTAAAAGTTGAGCTCCTAGGTTGAAAACTTATGATTTTGTTTTTGAAGATTCATTATTTTAGTAGAAAATTCAATAAATTGTGGAAAATTTAATGTTTCAATTTAAAATGTAACTGTTTTGTTAAACACTTATCTTTTTGCATTGAAAATTTATCAATTCCCCTTTTGGCTGAAAATTATATGTTTCAATTCAAAATTAAACTATTTGGTTAAAAATGATAGTATTTTGTTAAAAATTTAACGATACTTGGTTTAAAGTTGAATTACTTTGTTAAAAATTATTTTTTTGGGTGAAGATTCATCACTGCATTTGAAAATCCATTTCTGGTTGAAAAATTAAATATTTTGTTGAAAATACGTTAATCCCAAATTAAGAAAAAAATGCTGAAGAAAATGTTGACTGTAGATAAGAATTGTATTACAATCTTGTCAGAAAAATGTATTACATCACGAGGATCTTTTGTTATCGCTTAAACAAATGAATGAAATCCCACAAAAAAAAATTCCGCCAAGTATATGAGTATTAGTATTTTATTTGTTTATGTTTAAGGCAATCAAAGTTTTAAATCAAATACGAAAAGCATAACATTTATAAACAGAAGTCTTTTTTAATAAAAGGAATTAGTGTAATAAATAATTTTTTTTGTTTGATAAAAAATTTATATTTGAGCGGAAAAATTACATACATTTTTTGCTAGCCTATTATTGTATTTTAATAATAAATATAAGTGTGGCAACATAATTATAATAAATTATTATATTACAGGACCAAAAAATGCTGTTTTCGGTTTTTCATCAAACAAATTTATTTATTTAACTAATTCTTTGAATGAATAAATGATTACCTTGACATATATAAAATAAAAAAAGACTTATGTACTTGGTGGATTTTTTTTTTTTACTTTTTTGAATGAATTTTTACGTTCTCACATTTTCAGGAGTAAATGCTGCTAGTGTGAATGCGAAAGCGTCGCCGC
>JAUELO010000179.1:34174735-34185890 GCA_032357855.1 Amphibolips quercusostensackenii | reverse complement strand
ACTAAAAAAAATTAATTTATCTCAGGCCTCACAGGCTTATTCCCTTTCATGAAAAAGTTTTCGTCCTTTAAAATTGTCTTTACTGTTAGAAACTGTGAGGCCTGTTTTTATATGATTAGTTTAGTATTATTAATGTATAAATGGTGCTTGTCCACTTGTCCATTATTGCCTATTAACCAAAAAAAAAGCCGTAACTACGTTTTGTATGAACAATACAAATATTAGTCCAAAAAAGCTAATGAAACCTAGTAATAGGAGACGGTTTTTTTCATCTTTTAATGGAAAAATTGTAGTTAGGACATACGTCTCTGAAAAATAATATATTTTGTTTTTCTCTGATATATAATAGGTAGTTACTGCTTTTTTTGTTTGCACAGTAGAATGGTTTGCTAGAGAATTATCGCTCCATCTATTCCGTAGAATATAAGGAGACGTCCATAAACTACGTTTATAAAACTTAGATAACGTTTAGTACGTTTCCTGATGATAACTTTTTACAAAGCTTGCGACTTTTACCAAAGTTGTCCTTGGAACTGTCATATTTCAGGTTTCATACTCTCCCCTATTTCCCTCTTCCTCTTTTTTAAAAAAATTCCTCTTTTTTTACCTGCTTTCAAGAAAGTTAATTTTTTTTTTTGTTGAAAAGTCTACCAAATTATATATCTGGTTCTGAATTCATATAGATTGGTTAAGAAATCTATTTGGTTGAAAATTTGATTATTTTGTTGAAAATGCAACGACTTTTTTTTAAGAAATCTTTTTAGGTCAATAAGTCAACTACTTGGTTAAAAGTTGAAATTTTTAGTTAAAAATGCTTTTTTGTTTTGTTTTGAAGATTCATCTGTTTGGTTAAAAATTGAAGTAATGAACTGGAAATTCGTTTCTTTACCGTTCAAAGTAAAAAAAAAATTTAAACTGAATATTTAACTTACATTTCGGGTTAAAAATTCAACTATTTGGTTCAAAATTGATCTCTTTTAGTTAGCAATTCATGTAGTTTTTTGAAAATTCTTCTTTTTTTATAGAAAATTAATTTTAAAAATTCAACTGATTATTTGAATTTATTATTTTCGTATTACCGAGTTAACCAGATCTTTAAAAGTAATTATAATTGATGTTAGTTAATGTTTATTTGAAAATTTTTTTAATTGAAAATTCAAATGCTTGGTATGATTAAAAATTAATTTTCTAACTGAAAATTTCAACATTCCATTTTTGGTATAAAATTTATCTTTTTTATTTGAAAATTGAACTTTTTGGTTGAAATTTATCTCTTTTAGTTAAAAATTAAAATATTTTGATAAAAACTTGACTTTTTTATTAAACTTTCGTCTTTTTTGTATAAAAAGTTTTGTAATTCGAGTTGAAAATTCAACTCTGTGGTTAAAAGGTGATCTATTTTTAAAAAATTAAACTCTTTATTTGCAAATTTGAGTACTTGGTAAAAAAATTAGCTTGTTTATTGAAAATTTATATTTTGGTTTGAAAATCCAACTTTTTTGTAGAAAATTAATGGTAAAAAATTGTCTTTGTAGATTAAAAATTCAGCTATTTGCTAAAAAATTTTGACTGATTTGTTGAAAATGTAATTATTTTATTGAAAGTTGAACTACTTTGTTAAAAATTCATTTTATTATTATTGAAGATTCATCTGTTCGGTTAAAAATTGAACTAAATAACTAAAAATTCGTTTCTTCGCTAAAAGTAAATTTTTTCAAACTGAATATTCAACTTACATTTCTGGTTAAAAATCCAACTATTTGTTTCAAAATTGATCTCTTTTAGTTAAAAATTCATGTAGATTTTTTAAGATTCGTCTTTTAAATAGAAAATTAATTTTCAAAATTCAACTATGTAGTTGAATTCATTATTTTCGTATTACGGAGTTAACCGGATCGTTATAAGTAATTATAATTTATATTAGTTTTTTCTGGTCTTAAAGCCATATTTTTTTAAATATTGATTTAAAACTATGTACAGAGAAAAAACTAACTCAAATTAAAATATTTAGTTTAATATTTTACTCTTTTCTTCAAAATAATTTTTGTTTTTTGAAGATTCATCGTTTAGTTCAAAATTTATCTCCGATTAAAAATATACCAATTTTGTTGAAAATTCGTGTATTTTGTTGAAAATTTGTCTTTTTGGTACAGAATTAACTAGAATTACTCTTCTTGGTTTAGAAAATCAATTTTCTAATTAAAAATTGAATTATTCCAGTTAAAGATTCAGCATTTTAGTTGAAGATTTTTTTGATTGAAAATTTAAATACTTGCTTGAAAATTAATATCTTTTGTTAATAATCCATCTCTTTGGTTTATAATTTAATTATTTTTGGTTTAAAGTTGAGCTTTTTTGGTTGAAAATTAAACTATTCTAGTTAAAGATTTAGCATTTTAGTTGAAAATTAGTGTTTTTAGTTGGAAATTTAAATATTTGGTTGAAAACTTTGTATTTTTTTTGTTGCTAAACATTAATTTTTGAACTGAAAATTTAACTATGTAATTTCTGTTTGAAAATTTATCCTTTTTCACTGAAAATTCATTTATTCAACTTAAAGGTCCATAAATTTAATTGAAAATTTATCACTGGTTGAAAATTACCAATTTTGTTAGAGATTCTTTTTTTTTAGTTGAAAATTCAACTGCGTATTTCGATAGAAACTTAACTATTTTGTTAAACTTTCGTCCTTTTGATAAAAAGTTTGTCATTCGTTTTAAAAATTTAATTGTTGTCTAAAAAATCCGTCTTTTTAGCTTTTTGATTTAAAATTAAAATCTTGTTCGGTTGAAATACCAACAATTACATTTTTCGTTTAGAATCTCATTTTTTTATTTGAGAACTCAACGACTTGGTTGAGAATTCAATAACTTGGTTAAAATTGAAACCATTTCGTTTAAAAGTCAATTATTTTGTTGAAGTGTTTTTGGCGAAAAAATAATCTTTTTGGTTGGAAATTCATCTTCATAGGTTAAAAATTCAGCTATTTGTTCAAAAATTTAATTTTTTGAGACTTTCATTATTTTATGGAGAATTTAATTAATTTGTTGAATAATCAAGTATTTTTAGGTCTCTTTTTTGTTAGAATATTCCACTTTTGTTGAAAATTCATTTTTCTTTCTTTTTGATTTAAAATTAAAATCTTGTTTGGAAGTATCAACAATTAAAATTTTCATTAAAAATTCATCTTTATTGTTCGAGAACTCAACTACTTGTTTAAAAATTCAACTTTTATGGTGAAAAATTCAACTATTTTGTTAAAGTGTTTTTTGAAAAAAACATCTTCGGTTTAAAATTTATCTATATATGTTAAAAATTTAGCTGTTTGTTTAAAAATTCAACTAATTGGTTGAAACTTCAATTATTTTAATGAAAATGTAATTAATTCATTGTAAATTCAACTATTTCATTAAGTATCTTTTTTGGTAGAAAATTTAATTCTTGTTGAAAATTCATTTTATTTTTTATTTAAAATTAAAATCTTGTTTGGTGGAAGTATCAACAATCAAATTTTTCATTAAAATACATCTTTTTTGTTTAAAAACTCAACTACTTGATTAAAAGTTTAACTTCTCGTTAACGAATACAACCAGTTTGTTAAGAAATTCATTATTTTGTTGAAAATTCAACTATTTTGTTAGAGTGTTTTTGGAAAAAAATTAATCTTTTTGGTTTAAAATTATATTTGTAGTTTGAAAATTCAACTAATTTTTTGAAGCTTGAATTATTTCATTGAAAATTTAATTAATTTATTGGAAAGTCAACCTTTTGTTTTAAAATTTATCTTTGTAGGTTAAAAATTTAGCTATTTGTTTAAAAATTCAACTAATTTGTTGAAAGCTTAAATATTTTATTGAAATTTAATTAATTTGTTGAAAATTGTACTATTTTGCTAAGTTTTTTTTTTTTTTTTTGTTAGAAAATTCAACTTTTGTTGAAAATTCATCTCTCGTTTTTATTCAAAATTAAAATCTTGTTTGGTTGAAATATCAATAATTACATTTTTCGTTTAAAATGCCATTTTCTTATTTGAGAACTCAACGACTTGGTTTAAAATTCAATTACTTGGTTATAAATTCAACCATTTTGTTAGAAAAATAATTATTTTGTTGAAAATTCAACTATTTTGTTAATTTTTTTTTTTTTTGGTGGGGGAGTATTCTTTTTGGTTGGAAATTGATATTTATAGGTTAAAAATTCATATATTTGTTTAAAAAATCAAACTAATTTGTAAAAACTTTAATCATTTTATTGAAAATCTAATTCATTTGTTGAATATTCAACTTTTTTAAGTCTCTGCTTTGTTAGAAAATTAAACTCTTGTTGAAAATTCATCTTTCTTTTTGATTTAAAACTAAAATCTTGCTTGCTGAAGCATCAACAATCAAATTTTTCATTAAGAATTTATCTTTTTTGTTTAAAAACTCAACTGCTTGGTTAAAAGTTTAACTTCTTGGTAACAAATACAACCAGTTTGTTAAAAAATTAATTATTTTGTTGAAAATTCAACTATTTTGTTAAAGTGTTTTTGGGAAAAAAATCATCTTTTTGATTGAGAATTTATCTTGTAGGTTAAAAATTCTGCTATTCGTTTAAAAATTCAAGTAATTTGTTGAAACTTTAATTATTTCATTGAAAGTTTAATTAATTTGTTGAAAATTGAACTATTTTTTTGAGTATGTTTTTTGGTAGAAAATTACAATCTTGTTTGGTTGAAGTATCAACAATCAAATATTTCATCAAGAATTTATCTTTTTTGTTCAAAACTCAACTACTTAGTTAAAAATGGAACTTCTTGGTAGCAATTTCAACCATTTTGTTCATAAATTTTGTATTTTGTTGAAAATTCAACTACCCTTAAAAATTCATCTTTCGTTTCATTTAAAATTAAAATCTTGCTTGGTTGAAATATTAACAATTAAAATTTTCGTTAAAAATTCATTTTTTATTTGAGAACTCAAGTACTTGGTTAAAAATTTAACTATTATAAAATTGTATATTTTGATGAAATTTCGATAAGGATTGAGAGGGGGGAGGGTCAAAAATAGATTAAAATTGGTAGCGCAGTTTGTGGACGTTCCCTTAACTGTGCACTGTGATTGTATGTTTTATTTTATAGTGGCTTTTGCTTGTTCGCTCCTTATTAAGTTGGTTTTTAAATATACAGGCAAATTTACAGGGTCAGTCAGGCTCAAATCAAGTGGATGTGAACTTCCTCGATCAACTGCAACATCTGCAACAACTGTTACTGAAGAAGCAAGAGGCTGCAAACGAGGCTCAGAGTTCCGTAAAATTCGATAAGAAACTTTTAGATTTTGATTACGGCGAGGAAGAGGATGATGATGTAGTTGTCACAAGCAGCTCGCCAGCTGTTAATCCCAGTGTAAATCAACACAACACTGTGTCCACGACCGGAAGTCTTGAGAGCTTGGGACTTTTGCTAACGAATCCGGAAGTCTTGAGGCAGTTGCAGACCCTGCAACAAACAATGCAAGGAACTGGACAGTCGCAGCAGGAAATGGAGGAAAAAGTGCGAAAGTTGCAGCTGATGAAGCAGCAGGAGGAGGAATTTGATAAGCATCTTGCCCAAACTGTACCCGTAAGTCAATCTTACTTGTTTCGACATTCATTGCATTTTTTGGGAGGTAATCAATATTGTAGATTTAACAATAACTAATCGTTGCAGAATCTTCCCTTTGCGTCGGAGTGCGACTTGAAGCCTGCTGATGTGATGAAGCCAAACCAAGGGATGTTCCAGGGAAATTCGAATCCGGGAATTATAACGCAGGATTTGAGTCAACCTCCGCCAGGATATCCACCAGCTCTGCCTTTTACATCACAGCCACCGCCACTGATCAGGCCGATGCCACAACAGGCTCCGCCTCCTTCTGAAAGTCCTCTCGTCGAGGAAAGGTATGAATATTTAAACTAGCTGTGAATTCGATCTCAAGCCCTTGCTTTTTATTTATGGTGCTCATTTCACGAGCACTTTGCTTCCTGTTAGCAAATGAATATGCTTTCTCATAGAGGAAGCATTAGTGATTTTTTTAATAATAAGTAGACAAACTAAATTTTTCATTTTGATCAATTTAAGAATAGAAATTGAATAGAAATGTACAAAAAATACAAAATTACAAAACACAAAAAAATGTTTAAATACAACGACAAAGCAGAAAATTCAATTTTTTTTTTTTTTTTTTTTTAAAGAGGAGAAAATTCTCAGGGTGGCCGCTGGACCGGGTAACCGGGAATTTTTTGAGACCGGGAAAAACTGGGAAACGACAGTGAATTCAGTTTATATTGCGCAATTCGAAAATCTATTACTTAAAAAATTTTTCGCCAGAAGAGATTAATTTTTATATAAAAAAGACGAGTTTACAACTAAAAAAGATGAATTCTTAACATAATACATAAATTTTTAACCAAATAGTTAAATTTTAAAACAAGAAGATTAATTTTGTACCAGAGAGTACGAATTTTCAAGAAAATACATTTATTTTCAACTAAATTGTTGAATTTTCAATAAAAAAGATTAATTTTCAATCAAGAAAACCAATTTTCTACCAAAAAGTTTAACTTTGTACCAAATAGATGAATTTTCAACCCGAGAATATGAATTTTAAACAAAAAATGTAATTTAGAATTAATCAGTTGAGTTTTCAACAAAATAGTTGAATTTTCTGTTCAAAGAATTATTTTTTACCGAAAAAGTCAAATTTGCTACTGTGATTATAAATCTTCAAAGAAGAAAGTAAAAATGTAAAAAATTAGTTCAACTCTTAACAAAGAAGTTGAATTTTTAATCTAAAGAGATTTGATATTTCGTCCAAAAAAAATTTTAATTTAAATTAGAAAACAGTTGCACTAACACAACAAAGACGAATTTTCAACAAAATACATGAATATTCAACCAAATAGTTAAATCTTCCATCAAATTGTTGAATTTTCTACAAAGCAGTTAAACTTTTAACCCGAAAATGTGAATTGTTACCAAAAAAGTTAATTTTTAAGTGAAATAGATTTATTTTTGACCAAACGGTCCTGGTTCTAATCAATTTATTTTTTTGCCAATTTTCGCAACACTTACTAAAACTTTCGAAATTAGACTTTCCTAATGCAAATCCTAATAACAACATTTGTTTCTGAAAATGCTGACAAAGAAGCTGTTCTACTGATGAACATAATACCTCGTCGATATTATTTCTGAATTTTGAAACATTTATTTTAGTGACACCAAGGAACTCCACAGCCCTTTTTAAGGTGGATAATTTAATGTTTTTTATGGGGAAAAACAACAAATTCTCCTACTTTAAAGGTTTAATTTTCGATTTCTTTGACCGAAATTAAACCCCTTTCTATAAAGCTCTTTACTTACATCTGATTTTAGGTTTTTATCTTCTGAGATAAAATGGATTAGATGATGTTTGCCTATTGTAAGTTAATCATTGCTTTCAATAAAACGTACCTTCTCTATCGTCAAGATTTGGGTTATTGGGAATTTGGATTGTACTTGATGCTTATCGGAACTACAATTACAATCATTGCAATTGGACTCATCAGGAGAATCCTTGGTTTCATAAAAATTATCATTTGATTCGAAAAAGGAATCTTTTTGTCCAGGGTAATCATCAGTTTGCTTAACAAAAGAACAATCCATTTTCTCAGGCTCGCAATTATTTTCAAAGGATAGGCTTTGCGAATTTTGACCATCTGATGTGACATGCTCAATGTGGTCGGTGGTCGGTCACAAGAAGAAACTTTCTTTCAAAAAGATAGGGTCTGAGGTATATTATACAGAATACTATAGCAAGCAGCTCCTTTTCTATAGAGTAATAATCGATCTCCGCCTCATGTAAAGTACGAGAGGTAAAAGAAATAAGTAAATCCTTACCAATTTCACCTTTACTCAAAATTCTACCAATTGGATAGCAAGAAGCATCTGTCGCGAGAACAAAAAGGGTAGAAAAATCTGGGTATTGCAATATTGGCTCGAAACAGTTCTTATCCCTCAAGATTTTAAATGCTTCCTGTTCGGCAATATCCCAAATAAAATTTTCCTTTTTCAAGATTAGATTTGTTAAAGGTTTAGACAATTTCGCCAAATCATGTATGAACCTTTGATAGCACCCTACCAGCCCTAAGAATTGCATTACATTCTTTTTAGTTTTGCGAACAGGAAAATCTTTTACTGCTTTGACCTTTCCAGGATCTGGCTTAACTTCCTCACGAGTAATTATGTAACCCAAATACTAGATTTCTTGTCCAAGAAAATGACACATATCAGGTTGAAGGGCCAATCCTGTATCCTTCAACCGTGTTAGGAGCTCCCTAAGCTTCATAAAATGACTTTTTGAATAAGGTGCATACAGGACTATATCATACATGTACACAAACAACTCTATAACTTGCAACCCCGTCAAAACCTGAACCATAACTCTTTGAAATGTCGCAGGTGCATTCTTGAGGCCGAATGGCATCCTATTATTTTAAAAATGACCATATGGAGTCTTAAATGCTGTTTTTGCCTGTTTTTGCCTCAGATTTTTTCCTTCCCCAACACTTTCGACGAATGCAATGCAAATTGAAACAAAAAGTTAGATCTTTCTATCCAATGATTCACAAGTTCTTGTGGATGGGATGATTTATCCTAAGTCCAAAGTTTGGTACAAAGTGTAGGATCTTACCGTCTAAAGTCCAAGAATATGTAAATATTATTTTATAAACATAATTTTTCGCCTTACATATTTAGATTTTTACACCCGGTCTAACTGGTGCCGAAAATACATTTTTATACCAAAATTATGTCTATGATTTACTTGTCAAATAAACAATCCGTTTGTTAGGCGCAATTCGATTTATTATGAAAAGACGCAAAAGACGCATTTTATTATACAATGACGCAAAAGACGCAATTTATTATTAAAATAAATTTATTAATGAGTCTTGAAATTTATATTATTCATCCAAAATGAAGAATCCCTAATTTGAAAAACATAGGGGCCTTACCGAAAGAACTGAGTGATTGCGCACAATCGCGAAGTGTGTATGGTGTTATTTAGTTACAAGCAGTCCTGGTTTGCAGCTTGTTGTTGTCCACAGTTGTTGACACTTGTTGATAAACTAGATTCTTCAAATAACCCCACTGAGAAAAATCCGGCGACTTAAGGTCTGGCGATCTAGCAAGCCAATTTACCGGACCTCGTCTACCGCTCCAGTGTTTGTTGGATTCGGAATTCCATATTTTTGCTTGTACACTTACGTCAGTGGTGAATTTGTTGAACACTCGGTAAAAAAAAAGCGTATGACCGTACACTATCTGGAAAACACTAAGTATAAAGAGTGACAACATGCTCGACATTTCTGCCAATTTCTCCATAAATGGGAATCATTTAATTTTTTCTTTTAAACGATGATAATTTGACAAACAGGGGCAAATCTTGAGCAACAAAACGAAAACAAACAAACCAACTCGTACGAATTAACTCCAACAAACCAACTCTTTGTCTTTTTTATCTTTCGTTTGGAAGCGCATTTTTCAAACAGTCAACCATTTAATTTTTCTCCGATGCAGCGCCATTTAAGGCAAATTCCAAGAAACTATTTTAATAAGACTAACTTATTTTTCAAAGAGGAATCTGAATCTGTTATAAAAAATATAGGCTTATGTTTGAAATTTGTAACTTATTGCCCCTTTCGCTCCAGGAGTAGGGTGTGGTGTACATTTTTGTGGGGTCGGTTTTTTTATTAAAAATAAAAACTTCTCATTTATGAAATTTGTTTTGTTAAATGCATATTTTTTGTGATGTTTTGATTGCTCAAGATAAAAGAATCACCCTGTGCACTTAACTTAGACAAAGAATTTTCTTGCGCCATACACTATGGTAAAAATTTTGAAATCAATAAATTTGTAATAACTATTCAGTTTCGATTTCTTTGAAATCAAACCACAGGACCTATGACAAAGCAACTGGACGCAACCTCGAGTTGCGGATAGACAGTCCATATGCAGTCGCGGACAATTGTCTAGAGATGATTTCCCGAAAGAATAACCCCTAAGTGGAGGCATAACGAACGTACCGATAGCTGAATGGCACCTGGGTGAGGTGTCTTGAACGGTAACTCTGAGATACGGGTCGACCGCTCAGAGTATTTAGCCTCATTCTTGCACGCAGGGCTCTACAAGGACGAAAGAATCCTTCCCCTATCTGCTCATGAGAACAACAATAATAACATTATATATTTTTATTAAGTGCAGTTTAAAACAATCAAACAAATCAGGCTCCCTATAGTAGGTCAGACAGCAATGCCGACTACCCTGGAGTTGAGGGAGTCAATCAAGACCGAGTCAATGCGATGGATCGACAAATTCAAATACTTTTGAATTGTCAAATCGACTTAGGGATGACCATCTGGAGTACTACAATACCAATGTCGTCCCTTAATGAAAAGTTTACATGGCCAAACTGCATGCTCTGTGGTGTGTGGAACACCAAGGTCTCTTGCACTTTATGCATCAACGTCTGAGAAACCATGCCCAAAAACTACAAAAAGGTGTATTATAAGCCTTATAAGCCCATAAACCTTAATAACCGCAGCTGCGATGAGCCGCTAATAATGAAAAAGAGGCGACACTGACACCATCTGTGGGCAGACTTCCAGTAGAGGAAGAGAAATGCTTAAGGACGAAAAAATGTTAACACCGAGGTTTCTCTTAATCTCAAAGATCTGGCTGAATAGGATGACGAGCTTCCTAGAGATTTTTACAAAGACTTTTACCTCCAAACGATTAATTGTAGTGTTTTTAATGCAGCAAGAAATTTCGCGGATCAAACCGTAAAGCAAACCAACAGTTCATTATGAGACCAAAAGACGAATACATCAACTAGGCACAAGAAGGGAACTGCGGGTCTGCCATCACACATTTAGATAAGTCAAAGCTGCTGAACATCAGGTTACATATTATAAACAGAATACGGATACTATCTTACACAAAGAGAATTTCGGACTATTAGACCTGTTAAACAAGAGATATACGAACAACGTGGCTTAAAGGAAGGCGTCACAGAATTGCGGGAGAACCTGCTTATCGATAGATGAGTCTGCAAGGACGCAGCATCCTACTAGTGCTACCTATCGATGTCCTGGATTGATCACA
>JAUELO010000179.1:34071674-34097801 GCA_032357855.1 Amphibolips quercusostensackenii | reverse complement strand
TATCAAGAGACGCACTTTTTTCGTCTTCGCCCAAATCTTCGCTACAACTACCGAAATTGCTGCTGTTTTCAGTTGGGGAACTGACGTTGGCTGATAATGTTATCAGATGCTCGATGGATGGTTGCACTAGAGAGAGGTAACAATTTATTAAACACTTGAAAAGGTAATTTATAAAACTACGGAGAAATGATATTTTCAAACAACTAATACGTGAAGAAAATATTTCACGATGCTACTACGCGTTACTTGTTGCATTTACCAGGGTGTCTAGTGTGTCATTAAAAAAATTCCAGGACTTTTTAGAGGTTTTCCAGGATAAAAAAATTAAACTTTCGCCAAAATCTGATTTCATGATAGAAAAACCGTTTTTTGGTAACTGCTCATTTTATCACGGTGAAAAATCACGAAGCTGCAATCGAAAATATTTCAAAGTTTCTCATTTTTTACTAATTTCTTCAACATTAACAACAATTTAATGACATTTTCAAAAGACAGTTTCATTTTTAACAAAAAAAGATTCATTTTCAGTCCAAAAGAAACGAATTTTCTGTCCAAATAGTTTAAATTTTAACCAAATACTGGAAATTTTAACCTGCAAAGATGAATTTTCAAACAAATAGTCGAATTTTAAAACAAAAAATATTAAACATTAAACAATCAGCTAAAAGTTTTGAAAAAATTTCATTTTTAACAAAACGGTTGAATTTTCAACCTACAAATATAAATTCTTAACGAAAACGACGAATTTTCAGACAAAAAGATTAATTTTCTACCAAAAAAGATGAATTTTCAAAAAAGACATGAATTTTTAACTATAAAAGATACATTTCTAATAAAAACAAAAACTGCAACAAAATAGTGAAACTTCTAACCAAAAAGATAAATTTTCAACAAAAAAATTAATTTCTAACCAAACAGTTGCAGTTTTAAACAAAAGAGGAAATTTCAACAAAAAAGATTAGTTTTCCACCAATGAAGTCGAATTATGAACTGAAAAAGATCAATTTTGAACAACAAAAATAATTTTCAAAAAAATAGTTAAATTTCAGACCAAGAACATAGCTTTTTTAACAAACAGTTGAATTTTGAAACTAAAAAGATCATTTTTCAACCAAATGGTCAAATTTTAATTTAAAAAAATATTAAATTTCGACCAAAAACAGTTGCATTTTCTACGAAATAGTTTAATTTTCTGAACAAAATACGAATATTTAACAAATTAGTTAAATTTTCAACCAAAAAGGTTACTTTTTAACGAAATAGTACAAATTTCAACTTAAATCATTAATCTTTAACAATAAAAATCAATTTTTAACAAGAAGATTAACATTGAACCAAGTACTTGAATTTTTAAGAAAAAAAGATCAATTCTCATCGAAAAATGTGATAGTTGAACAAACAAACAAAAAATTTCAGTCAAGAGAGAAAAAAATGTCAACCAAATTTTTGAATTTTTAAGGCTAAAGGGAAAATTTTATACAAAACAGTTATATTTTAAACCAGTAAATATGAATTTTCAATTAAAAAGTTAATTTTTAATCAAATATTTGAATTTTCCATCGAAATAATAAAATTTATAACCCAAAAAGACGAATTTTCAGCAAAAAAGTTGACTTTTCAAGACAAGAAATGATCAAATTTCAATCAAAAATGCAATAAATAAATTTTCAGTTTAAAAAATTAATTATCAACCAGAAAACGAATTTTCCACAAAAAGTTAATTTACAACCAAATAATTGAATTTTCAACCAAATACATGAATTTTTTACCAAGAAGATTAATTTTCTACCAGAAAAGACGAATTTGAACTAAAATGATGAATCTTCAACAAAAAAAATTAACTTTTTGACAAAAAAGAACAATTTTTAACAAAATGGATACATTTTTATCCCAAAAGACGAGTTTTCAACTGAAAAAGATTTTTTAGTCCAGAAAGAAAAAAAATTGCAGGCAAATTATAATTTGAAGGCCAAAATTGTTTTTAATAAAGAATAAACATTTCTGATAGTTACTTATTTTTAAGTTTCGTAATGCGCAAAACTTCAAAATTGTATTTCAAAATCTTCAAAAATCTACATTTTATTTCAAGTTTTTTAAAATCTTTCTAAATTTTAAATTATTTTTGAAACTTTTTGAAACTTTTTAGAAACTTCTATATATTTTCTTAAATGATTCGAAATTTTCCTAAAACTTTGAACAAATTCGGTCGAATTAAAAAAATTTCCTGAAAATCTTCCAGATTATTTTTTGATAATTTTGGAAATCTTTTGGAAATTTTAATCTTTTCAAGATATTCTCTTGAAATAAATTCTATAAAATAAAACATTAAAAATTTTCCCATAAATCTCAACAAATGTTGTATTCTTCTGAAACCTTTAAACATTCTTAGGAAGCTTCTAAGATTTTTGTTCCAAATCTTGAAAAATCTACATTTACTATAAACTTGTAGAAATTATTTTCAGTTCAAAATTATTTTTGTACCTTTTCAAAAATTCTGTAATATTTTGTACCGTTTCAAAATCTTGGTTAATACTCTTCTTAAATTAATTTTTTTGAAGATAAAGAATGACTTTTAATATATATTTTTTCAAATTCCAAATTACTTTCAAAATTCTTGACAAACTTCTAAATATCTTTTAACATTATTTGAATTTTTTGTAAAATTTTGTAATCTTGCAGATTAAAAAGGTTTGCCTCAAAATCTTGTAAATAAATAGTTTCTTAAAATTAATTTATAAAAAAAAATTAATTTCATTTTTCCCTAAAATCTAAAGAAACAATTCAACATTTTATTTCAAATTCTTGAAAAATCTACACTTTGTTTAAACTGTCTTGAAATCTTTTCAAATTAGAAATCATTTTTTAATCTTTTCGAAACTTCTAACACTTTTAAATATCTTTAGAAATTGTTTAAAATTTTTCTAATTTTTTTAAAATACTGCACAAATAAAAAAAATGTTTTTAAATCTTCTAGACTCTTTTCTGGCATATTAGAAAATCTCAAAAGCTTAAAATTAATGTTTTAAAATAAAACTGAGGACAAAATCTAAATCATTTGTTATTTTCCCAGACATTTCATTGTCGGCACCGGTAATTTTTTTGTTACCGGTACCGGTATTTGTCCATAATTTTATTTTTCTTATCTCTTGTATCAATAATGTTTTTAAAAAATCAGAAATAAATTATATCATTATTAAACAATCATTTACAAATTAAAGCTTCTCTTTTAGAAATAAATTTTTAGAACCAGAAGAAATTTTAAATGCAAAGAATCAAAATTACAGAATTTTTCATTGTGAAACCAAAAACTTGCACAATTTTTGATTTTAAATTGGAAAAATTAAAAGTCCTTCAATTTTGAAGATTCTCAAATAAAAAATTTTTCTGTTTTAATGATTTTCAATAAAAAAATTCTTCAATTTTAAAGAATCACAAATCAAAACTCTTAAATTTTAAAGAGGTATAAATAAAAATAAAAAATAAACTTAAATTTTGGTGATTTTTGAAATCAAAAGTAAAGTTTTCAATTTTAAATCTGTAACACGGAAGAACTTTTTAATGTAAAGCATCAAAATTACAAAATTTTTCATTGTGAAGCCTAAAACTTGCATAATTTTCAATTGTCAATTATCAAAATTACAAACTCTTTAATTTTGAAGATTCGCAATTGAAAATTCTTCTGTTTTTACGATTTTCAATAAAAAATTCTTCAATTTTAAAGAGTTACAAATGAAAACTCTTGAATTTTAAAAAAGTATAAATAAAAATAAAAAAACTTAAATTTTGATGATTTTCGAAATCAAAAGTAAAGTTTTCAATTTTAAATCTTCAAAACTGAAAAAATTTTTAATCTTCAAAACTGAAGAAATTTTAAATCTTCAAAATTGAAGAAATTTTGTTGATATTCGAAATCAAAAGTAAAGTTTTGAATTTTAAATCTTCAAAATTAAAGAAATTTCGAATATGAAGCATAATATTACTGAATTTTTAATTGTAAAACTTAAAACATGCATAATTTTTTACTTTAAATTGTGAAAATTAAAAGCTCTTCAATTTTGATTATTTACAATTGAAAATTCTCATTTTTTACGATTTTCAATAAAAAATTCTTAAATTTTGAAGAGTTACAAATTAAACCTCTGAAATTTTAAAAACGAATGAATAAAAAACTTACATTTTTATGATTTTCGAAAGCAAATATAAAATCAAGTTTCCAAGTTAATTTAGGGCCAAATATAACTACAGTAGAACTTAAAATTTCTAAAGGTTAGGAAGCTTCCTTCTTCTGGTAAAATGCTTAAGTTACAATAAGAGCGAGATTTTCGATAATTTCGTTTCACCTATTTTTTTAATTTAAAAAATCCACCAAAAAACGGTTCATCAGCCTTTATTTGTTCAGCAGAGAACACGTTAAAAAACCTTTTTTTTAAAGTAATAAAAATTCCAGAACCATGAGCAAAATTCAAGAACTTTTCCGGGCTTTCAGCGATTTTCAGGACACTAGACACCCTGATTTATATCAAAAGATAATTATTTTCCACTTCCTCTTTCGCAATTTCACTAATTACGTTCATTAGCGTCATGAATGGTGTTCAAAGATAATTAACATCAAGCTAAATTTTCAAATTAAGATAAAGATAATCGACTTACGTTTCCAGTCACAATTTTGAACCACGGAGAGAATGACATCTGGATCCAGAATGGAATCGAACATTTCACGCACTTGGCTAAGTACCCTTTCCTGATATTCCACAGCATTTTTTCTAGTTTTATTGGACCGCTTTGCAGACTTTTCTGCCGGTGACTCATTGTTTGAAGACATTGTTGAGAAATTTGTGTAACATCAAGGTTTTCTGAAAGATAAGGAGGTTTTTGTTAATAAATAACACATACAAGAGTTTTGCAACAGCTGTTTAATTTTATCTTAACTTCAATTATACATTATAATTTTTATTACTATAGTGACTTAGCTTTAAATTTAATTGCAGGTGATTTTTTCAATACAAAAACTAAAAAATGTAGACTCAAAAGATTATCTTAGGGATAAGTACGATCTTGTCTGTATATTTTTTACAGTTATGTTATTTTCCTTCGATTTCTAAGGGAATGATGTAATAAACAAATAAGAAGAATCATGTACTGTTTACATTTTTAGTGTTTATCAAGCAAATTAAAATCTCTACTGATGATATCACGAATGACAGTGCGCGTTTATGATATTTTTTATCTTATCGTGTATTCAAAAAAAAATTGGCTGAATCACATTTATAGAGAAAAAATAAAATCTTGTTTATATCCATATCACGTTGTCTAATTAATTATACAACTGTAACAACTTTCCAAATCCAGGAGTCGGGTATTTAAGTGAGAGGCAGTATGGTGTGCGAAAATGTTATCTTAAATTACAATTGGTCTTGCTAAAATGTATTGCTCTAGTCAGCAGAAAATATAAAATTAAGTAATCAGCATTAAGAAAAATTCAGCACCAAAGTAGTTGTTGCACCCAAATTTAGATCTCTGAAAAAAAAGTTCTTCTGTGATTTTAGGAATCAAAATAATATTGATGATGAAATAATTTTTTTTTTGCACTTGAATTTTTTTTTACTATCGATTTTTGCCAATTTTTTAAAAATAGTTCAATTTTAATAAATGATGGCTTTTTTCAGGGAAAAATGTTCTATAACTCTGTTTTCAATTTTGAAAGTAAATTTTTCTTTGTTAAAATTAAATGTTCTTCAATTTTATAGATTTAAAATTCAAAGATCTACAATTTCGAAGAGTTACAATTGAAAACTCTTGTATTTTAAAGATGTATAAATAAAATTTTAAAAATTTTAATGATTCCGAAAAACAAAAATAAAGTTTTTAATTCTAAATTTTCCACATTGAAGAAATTTCCAATATAAAACACAAAAATTAGAGACATTTAAAATTTTTAAATTTTCAAAATTAAAAACTCTTCAGTCTTAAAGATTTACAATTCAAAGTTCTACAATTCTGATAATCAGAAGTCAAGCTTTTAATTCTAAATCTTGAAGACATTTTTAATGTAAAGTATCTAATTACAAGTCTAATTACAAATACAAATTCTTGAATTTTTAAAATACGAAATTCAAAATTATTCAATATTCAAGATTTATATTTTAAAGGTATGTAACTTGGAACATTTTTTTTCGAATAGTTCAATTTTTAAGATTTACAAATTGATTCTTCTATTATCACGATTTTCATGAAAAATTCTTTAATTTTTTAGATTTACAGCTGGAAACTCTTGAAACTTAAAGATGTATGAATGATTAAATATTCTTAAATTTTTACAAGATTGGAAAGTCAAGTTTTCAATTCTAAATCTTCAAAATTAAAGAAATTTTGAATCTAAATCATAAATATTACAGAATTTTTAATAGTAAAACTTAAAACTTGCATAGTTTTTTATTGTTAAAATTAAAAGCTCTTCAATTTTGAAGATTAACAATGGAAAACTCTTGAATATTTAAGATGTATAAATAAAAATGCTTGAATTTTTATGAGTTTGGAAATCAAAAGTCAAGTTTTTAGTTCCAAATCCTCAAAATTGAAGAAATTTCAAACCTAAAGCATAAATCTTACAGAATTTTTAATGCTAAAACTTAAAACTTGCATAATTTTTTATTTTAAATTATCAAAATTGAAAGCTCTTCAAATTCGAAGATTTGCAATAGAAAATTCTTCTATTTTCGCGCTTTTCGAATAAAAATTCTTCAATTTTTAAGAGTTACAATGGAAAACTCTGGAATTTTAATAGTAATTTTTAATTATGAAATTTAAAACTTGCATTATTTTTAATTTTTAATTTTTATCACTGAAAGCTCTTCAATTTAAAAAATGTACAAATCAATAAAAAATCTTAAATTTTGATGAGTTTGAAAATCAAAAGTCAAGTTTTCAATTAAAAATCTTTAATTTCGAATCCAAAGCATCAAAATTACAGAATTTTTCATTGTAAAACCTAAGACTTGCATAATTTTTAATGTTAAATTATCAAAATTCTTGAATTTTAAAGACGTATAATATTATAAAACCTAAATTTAGATGATTTTTGAAATCAAAACTAATGTTTAGAATTTTAAATACTCAAAACTGAAGAAATATCAAATCTTCAAAACAGAAGAAATTTTAAATATAAAGCACAAAATTACAGAATTTTTAATTGTAAAACCTAAAACTTGCATAACTTTTGATTTTTAATTGCAATCACCAAAATCTCTTTAATTTTTAAGATGTAAAAATTAATGAAAATTCTTAAATTTTGATGAGTTTAAAAATGGAAATCAAGTTTTCAATTTAAAATCTTCAATTTCAAATGTAAAGCATCAAAGTTACAACATTTTTTATTGTAAAACTTGGATAATTTTTTATTTTTAATTGACAAAATTAAAAGCTCTTCAACTTTGGAGACTTACAATAGAAAATTTTTCTATTTTCACGATTTACAATCAAAAAATTCTTCAATTTAGAACAGTTACAAATAAAAACTCGTGAATTTTAAAAACGGATAAATAAAAAATTGTAAAACTTAAAAATTTGCATAAATTTCAATTTTAAATTGTTAGAATTGGAGGCACTTTAATTTGGAATATTTACAATTAAAAATTCTTTTTTTACGATTTTCAATAAAAAATTCTTCCATTTAAAAGAGTTACGAATGAAAACTGTGGTATTTTAAAAACGAAGAAATAAAAAAATTAAATTTTGATGATTTTCGAAATCAAAACTAAAGTTTTCAATTTTAGATCTTCAAAACTAAAGAAATTTTTTATTTAAAGCATCCAAATTACATTTTTAATTGTAAAACATAAAACTCGCATAATTTTTAATTTTCAAAATTAAAAACTCTTCAACTTTAAAGATTAGCAGTGGAAAGTTCTTCTATTTTCAAGATTTACAATAAAAATTCTTTAATTTTAACAATTACAAATGAAACATCTTCAATTTTGGAAAGGGATAAACAAAAAAAATTAAATTTGGATGATTTTCGAAATCAAAAGTAAAGTTTTCAATTTTAAATCTTCAAAATTCAAGGAATTTTGAGTGTAAGGCATCAAAATTACAGATTTTTTCATTATAAAACCTCAAACTTGCATACTTTTTAATTGTTAATTATACAATTTAAAATCTCTTCAAATTCGAAGACTTCCAACTGGAACAACTTATATTTTACGTTTTTCAATAAAAAATTCTTCATATATTATAAGTTATAAATGAAAACTTGAATGAAAACTCTTGAACTTTAAAGAGGTATCAATAAATAAAAAAAACTTAAATTTTGGTAATTTTTGAAATCAAAAGTAAAGTTTTTAATGTTAAATCTTCAAAACCGAAAAAATTTTAAATCTTCAGAACAGAAGAAACTTCAAATGTAAAGCATCACAATTTCAGAATATTTTATGGTAAATCTAAAAACTTGCATAATTTTTAATTTTTCAAATTAAAATCTGTTCAATTTCTAAGTTTGATAATTAAAATGTTCTCTTTAATCTATAATGTTTAGAAATTTTTCGACATAAATTTTATCATAAAATAAAATTACTTATGTGGAAGTTTTAATTTTCAAAATTTATGGTCTAGAACATTCGTAACCTTTATTAATAGATAAACATTCTGAAAACAGTCACTAAAACTCATATTAACCCAGTTTCGCAACAAATTAGGTGTTGGATACCAATGTATGTGATATCTCATGACTACAACTTTTTACGAAAAGGATAAATATTCTATGTGTTACCACGATTAATAAAAAAAAATCACATTTTCCAAAATCTTAAATGTAATTCGCGACTCAAATTTGCATTCCCGATTTTTTTTTCTTCAATTTTTACGTTACCGCCACGTCACAGGTTGGTTGCAGATTATATAATTTTTTCGTTACATGTAAGATATACACAACTTTTATTGAAATCTTCATAAAAAATATTCATTAAATTATCTAACGAAATTTTTTTTTAATATTGATCAAATTACTTAAAGTTCTCAACACGTATAGAATTAAATATCAAATTTCTGTTCGATTGTATAAACATTCATTCAGGTTGCATTTGCAAATTTTGGTTTCTTTCCCAAATGGGGGGAGGGGACATAATCAAAATGTCGAAACTAATTCTTCTATTTTCTTGAGTTACAATTACAAACTTTTGAATTTTAAAAATGTGTAAATAAAATAACTTAAATTTTGATGATTTTTTAAATCAAAAGTCAAGTTTTCAACTATAAATCTTCAAAATTGAAGAAATTTAGAATGTGAAGCACCAAAATCACAGAATTTTGAGTTGTACATTCTCAAAATTAAAAATGCTTCAATTTCATACATTTACAATTTAAAGCTCTGCAATTTTGGAGAGCCACAATTTAAAATTCTTGAATTTTAAACATACCGAAATTATTCAAGATTTATATTTTATATGTATGTAATTTGAAACATTTTTTTTAATTGTGCAATTTTCACGACTTTCAATTAAAAATTATTAAATTCTGAAGACTTATGGTTAAAAACTCTTGAATATTGAAGCTTAAAAAGTACGGAAATTTTTTTTTCAAACTTAAAACTTGCATCATTTTTAATTTTAAATTGTCAAAATTAAAAATTCTTTAGTTTTGAAGATTCACAAATTAAAAATTCTTCTAATTTTCACGATTTTCTCAATTAATTCTTAAATTTTCATGATTTTGGAAATAAAAGGTCAAGTTATCGATTCTAAATTTTCGAAATTGAAGAAATTTCGAATGTATAGCACCAAAATTACACAATTTTTCATTGTGAAAATTAAAACTTGCATAATTTTTAATTTTTAATTGGCAACATAATAAGCTCTTCAATTTTGAAGATTTCCAATTCAAAATTCTTGCATTTTAAAAAAATGAATTACAAATTATTCAATATTCCAAATTGACATTTGAAAGGTACGTAATTTGAAACATTTTTGGGGTGGAAATGTTTAATTTTGACGATTTATAAATTGAAAAATCTTCTTTTCTCACGATTTTAAATTAACAATTCTTCAATTTTGAATATTTACAATTAGAAATTATAAATTACAAAATTTTTTTTTGTTAAAATTAAAAGTTCTTCAATTTTAAAGATTTGCAATTTTTTTTTCAATAAAAAAATTCTTCATTTTTAAAGAGTGAGGAATGAAAACTTTTGAATCTTAAAGACGCAAACATAAAAAATTTTTTTGGATGATTTTTGAAATCAAAAGTAAGGTTTTCAATTTTAAATCTTCAAAATTGAAGAAATTTAGAATGTAAAACATCGAAATTATAGAAATTTCCATTGTAAAAACTAAAACTGGCAGAATTTGTAATTCTAAATTGTCAACATTAAAAGCTCTTCAATTTCGAATATATACAATTAAAAATTCTTCTATTTTTACGATGTTCAACTAAAAATTCTACAATTTTAATGATTTGCAAACAAAAACTCTTGAACCTAAAAATTTTATACATTCACGTAAAGCATAAAAATTACAGAATTTGTACAGGTAAAACTTAAAACTTGCATACTTTTAAATTTTTAATCGTCAAAATTGAAAGCTCTTCAATTTTTAAAGTTTAAAATGAAAATGTTCACTAAAGTCATATTCATAAAGTGTCGCAATCAATCAAGTTTTTTATAACAATTTATGCGATATCTCGTGACTACAGCTTAAGAAAAAACTGATAATTCATATTAGCCTTGTTATCACAATTAATAAAAAATATCATATTTTTCAGAATCTTAAATGTGATTCGTGGCTCGAATTTGGATTCCCGTTTTTTTTCTCGATTTTTACGTTACCGCCACGTCACAGGTTGGTTGCAGATTATGTCATTTTTTTCAATGAAAGACGTAAAAAATATTTATTAAAATTATCTGAAGAAATTTTTTAGAATTTAGATTTAAAAACTTAAAATTCTCCAAATTTATGTGAAAAGTGCTGTATTTTACAGAGAATTAAATATCATATTTCTGTTCGATTGCATTTGCATAAACAATTATTGAGGTTGCATTTGCAAATTTTTGTTTCTTTGACAAAAAGAAGAGGTTATGATCAAATCGAAACTAAAATTGAGTAATAGAAACTTCCCATTTTTTTTTTAATTAGAACAAAACACTTTTTGAAAAATCAAGGAATTTTTTCCAACTTAAAAGAGACATTTTAGCATTCATCAAAAAAAGCGTTGTCGTAAATATAGATAAAAGAATAATGTTTTGAAATATTCACTCACCACAATAAGCATTGAAGTCAGTGTTTATTCACTCCAGATAATTCACAAACAGTTCAAGGCAAAAAATAATATAAAAACACGTCAAAAATACACACATCAAAAAAATGATAAAACTTGTCAAAAACGGGGGTACAAGAATTCGGAGATATGAGAAAACTTAATTATATTCTATTATTTTGTACACAATTCTGTCAGTATCACGTATAAGATTAATACGCGGTAGAAATAAACTACCGTCACTTATTTGTTTATAAAAAAATTGAGCTTGCGGGTACAAACCCGTAAATTGGAACACTTTCTATTTATTTACACCATCAAACTGAAGATAATTTATTTACGTTTTTCACTAAAAACTTTTGAAACGGCACGATAAAATATCTATTAATAGCGTAATTTCACACAAGGGAAGAGAGGATTCATTTTTGCTTGATTTTTTGAACCCGGATCACTTATCACGTCCACAAGAAACAATTTTTTATCCAAAAAGCTTTATAGCAATTGGAGCTTTGAAGCTTTGGAGACAGACCACGTAAGTCTTTTGAGTCATCTTTTCACATTATGCACGAAATTATATTTTCCTAATGTTTTTATGGAAAAATGGCACAACTGCAAGAGAAGATGTTAAAAAATCCTGATAATAAAATACCAATGTGGAAAATTCACGAAAATTTCTGAAGTCAAAACTGAATTTGTTGAATTCCTTGAAGATTCAATTCAGAGTTCTGAGTTTTTTAGGTTAAGGGATGTATTGATTAGTTCTGGCTTTACTCACTAGAGGTGCTAGTTTCTCAGCGTTTTTAAAAACATTTAAAAAATTCCCGGGTAAAAATATTTTCCGGAAAATTTACAATTATTTTCTAAATATATGTTAAAAAAGAATCTAGAACATTTGAAGAAATTTTTTTTTCACAGGATTTATTCAAATTTGAGGAAAACTTTGAATTATCTCAAAATCTATTTTGAAGTTTTGAAAAGATTCCACAATAATTTAAATATTAAAGAAATTTCTAAAAAATTTTAAAATGTAGATTCTAATATATTTCGAAAATAATTTACTTTTTGAGAATATTAAAAGGTTAAAAAAAATAAAAGGATTTTCTTAAGATTCGTGGTGCAATTTCAAATCATTTTTTATTGTTTTAAAATTAATTTTTTGAAAAAAATTTCAAAATATTTCAAAAGGTTTCTAAAAGTGTCAGAAAAAATAATCTGGAAGAATTTTTAATTTTGAAAGATTTTTTTTAAAACTTTGAATTATTGCGAAAGATATTTCTAAGTTTTACAAAGTTTTGAGAATAATTTTAATCACAAAGAAATTTCAAACAATTTTAAACAAAATGTAGATTTTGGAAGATTCTGAACAAAAATTTAGAATTTTTAAAAGTTCTAAGAGAATGAAAAAATTTTCTGAAGATGCCTGGGACAATTTCAAATGATTTTTTATTGTTTTAAATATAATTTTTAAAGAAAATTTCAAAAGGTTTCTAAAACTTCCAGAAAAAAATCTGGAAGATTTTTAAAATTTTGAATCATTTTTCAAGAATTTTAGGAAAAATTTGAATTATTTCAAAAGATGTTTCGATGTTTTGAAAATATTCGAGAATAATTTAAATCTTAAAGAGATTTGAAAATATGAAACAATTTCAAATAATTTTTTATTGTTTTAAAATTAATTTGTAAAGAAACTTTCAAAATATTTCAAAAGGATTCTGAAAGTGCCAGAAAAAAAATCGGCAAGATTTTCTTAATTTTGAAAGATTTTTCAAGAATTTGAGGAAAAATTCGAATGATTTTGAAAGATATTTCAAAGTTTTGATAAGATTCGAAAATAATTTAAATGTAAAAGAGATTTAAAAAAAAATTTTTAAATGCATATTTTAGAAGATTTCGAACAGAAAAATAAAAATATCTTTACAATTTTAAAAGGTTTCACGAGAATACAAAAAAAAATTCTCAAGATACCTGGGGCACTTTCAACTGAATTTTATTGTTTTAAAGTTAATTTTTAATGAAAATTTCGGAAGATTTCAAAAGGTTTCTGAAAGTGTCAGAAACAAAATCTGAAAGATTTTTAAAATTTCGAAACATTTTTCAAGAATTTTAGAAAAAATTTGAATTATTTCAAAAGATATTTTAAAGTTTTGAAAAAATTTAAAAATAATTTAAATCCTGAAGAGATTTTATGAAATTGAGAATAAATTCAGATTTTGGAAGATTTCGAACAACAAATTTGGAATATTTTTTAGAATTTCTGATAGTTTTCAAGAGAATAAACAAATTTTCTTGAGATTCCTGTGTAAATTTCAAACTAATCTAAAAAAATTTTAATTTAATTTTGAACAGATTTTAAAAAAATTTTAAACAAAACGTAGATTTTGAAATATTTCGAAAAAAATTAACTTTTTAATAATATTGAAAGGTTTGAAGAGAACAAAAAAAATTTTTAAGATTGCTGGAAAAATTTCAAATGATTTTTTACTTAAAAAAATGATTTTTAGAAAAAATTTCAAAAAATTTCGAAAGGCTTCTAACATGTTCGAAAAAAATCTAGAAAACTTTAAAGGCATTTATTTTGCAAAAATTTTTAAGAATTTCAAGAAAAATACAAATCATTTTTAAAGATATTTAGAAATTTTGAAAATTTTCCTCGATACAGAAAAAAAGCTATGAAACAAAATGTACATTTTTGAAGATTTCGAAAAAAGGAAACTTTTTAAGATTTTTGAAAACTGTTTCCAAAGAATACAATTTTTTCATAAAATTTTTGGGAAAATTAAAAATGATTTCTTATTTTAAAAATTTAATTTTCATACTAAATTGTGAAAGGTTTCAAAAGGATTTAAATTATTTCCTAAAATTTTGGGAATGAATTTAGAAGATTTTAAACAAATTTTTTTTTTAATTTTTCAAAATTACAAAATTTTAGAAAAAATTCGAAGTTACGAATAGATATAAAATAATATTAAAAATCAAAAACATTTCAAGAAATTTAATGCAAAATGTAGATTTTTAAAAGATTTTGATCGCAAAATTTAAAAGCGTTTTAGGAATTTTCAAAGGTTTAAAAATATTAAAATTGTAAAAAAGATTTCTGTGAAGTTGTAGAACAATTTTTTATCTTTTGAAAATTGGTTTTTAAAGAAGATTCCAAAACATTTCAAAAATTGTGAAAAAAGTCTATAAGATTTTGAGGCCATTTTTTAAATTCTGGAAGATGTGTAATAAATTCCAGGAAAAATTCCAGCCTTTTTTAAACATATTTAGAAGTTTTAAAAATATTTTGAAATAAATTTTAATTTGGAACAGATTTTTAAAAAAGTTTCAAGAAAATGTCGATTGTTGAAAATTTCGACAAAAGGAAGTTTTTTACATTTTTTAAAGCTGTTTCAAGAGAATACAATTTTTATCATAAAATTTTTGGAAAAATGAGAAATGATTTTTTATTTAGAAAAATTAGAAAATTTTAGAAAAAATTACTGTACATTTAAAAGATTAAAGAGTTTCAAAATGGTATATGTATACAAATAATTTTTAACCTTAAAGGATTTCAACAACATTAAAACAAAATGTAGATCTTCAAATATTAAAAAAATAAGCTTTTTCATAATATTGAAAGGTTTCTAGTAAATAAAAAAAAAAATTCTTAAAACTCCTGGAAAAATTTTGAAAGATTTTTCAAGATTTTCAGGAAAAATTTGAATCGTTTTGAAAGATATTCAGAAGTTTGAAAAAAAAATATTATTTAACAGATTAAAAAAAAATTAAAAACTAAGATGTTAATTTTTGAAAATTTTGAAAAAAGGAAGCTTTTTGAGAATTTTGAAAGCTGTTTCAAGAGAGCGCAATTTTCTTTTTAAAATTCCTGGAAAAATTGAAAATGATTTTTTATTTAAATAATAAATTTCAAGAGAAAATTTGAAATTTCAAAATGTTTTTAATGATTTTTTAAAATTTCAGGATCAATGTAGAAGATGTTAAACAAAAAATTTTACAGTTTTGCAAAATTACAAAATTTTAGCAAAAATTCAAGTAAGTTTAAAAAATATTTAAAAGCCTTAAAAAGATACAAAATAATTTTAAACTGAAGAAGATTTCAACATATTAAAAACATAATGTAGTTTTTTGAAGGTTTTGGCCAAAAATTTCAGAAGCTTTTAAGAATTTTCAAGGTTTACAAAAAAAAAATTCTTAAGATTGCTGCAAAAATTTCAAATGGTTTTTTACTTTAAAAAATATAATTAAAAAAAAATTCAAAATTTTTTTTTTAGTTTATTAAAATATTCAAAATAAATCTGGAAAACTTTAAAGGCATTTTTTTAAATTCGAGAAAATTTTAAAAAATTTCAAAAAAAATTCAAATTATTTTGAAAGATATTTAGAAGTTTAAAAAATTTTTTTCGTCACAGATTTCAAAATACTTTGAAACAAAATGTATATTTTTGAAGATTTCGAAAAAAACGAAGCTTTTCAAGATTTTTGAAAGCTTTCAAAAGAATAAACAAATTTTTTTTTTAAATTCCTGGGAAAATCACAAATGATTTTTGATTAAATTAATTTTTAAAGAAAATGAAAAAATTTTCCAAAGATTCATTTTCAATAACAAAATTATTTTGCTTATTGATAACTTATTTTTTTTGGAAAATATTTTATGTTTTTGGTTAAAAAAGTACAGCTGGTTGAAAAATAATCTTTTACAGTTGAGGACTCAAATATTTGGTTGAAAATTCGTCTCTTTTTGATGAATTCGACTATTTCTTATTTAAAATTTGATTAAAATTTATTTATTCATTTTTGAGAATCCATCTATTGGGACCAAAAATAATTTTTTAGTGGAGAATTTGTTTCTTTTGGAAAATATATTTCATTTTGTGGTTAAAATACAAGTAGTTGAAATTTGAAAATTAATATTTTTTGGTTGAGGATTTGAATATTTTTTAAAGAATTTATTTCTTTTGGAAAATATTTAATCTTTTTGGTTAAAAAGGTACAACGGGTTAAAAATTAATCTTTTTAGTTGAGGATTCAAATATTTCTTTTTAATTAATCTCTTCTTGATGGATTTAACTGTAATTTATTAGAAATTTGTTTGAAAATATGACTATTTGTCTAAAAATTCCTTTTTTTTTGGTAGAAAATTCATCTATTTGGTTGAAAATTAATTTTGTTGTTGAAAATCAGTTAGGGATGCAAATATATTAGGTTGATAATTCGCCTCTTTTTGATGAATTTAAAAGTTTTTTTATTTAAAATTTGGTTCGAAATTTATTTTTTTGTGGGAAATTCATGTATTTGGTTAAAAATTAATTTTTTGTTGAAAATTTGTTTCTTTTGGAAAATATTTCATCTTTCTGGTTAAAAGTACAACTAGTTGAAAAGTATGCTTTTTTGGTTGAGGATTCAAATTAAAAAAAAAAATTCGTCTCTTTCTGATAAATGTAACTTTTTTATTTGAAATTTGGTTGTAATTGTGACTATTTCGCTGAAATTCCTTTTTTTGTGGAAAATTCGTCTACTTGGATAAAAATTAATTTTTCTGTTGAAAATTTATCTATTTAGTCAAAAATTATTATTATTTTTTTTTTAAATTCATCTGTTTGGTTCAATTTATTTTTTTTATGAAATTTGTTTTTTTTTTTGGAAATATTTCATCTTTTTGTTTAAAAATACAACTGATTAAAAATTATTTTTTTTTCTGGTATAGGATTCAAATATTTTTCTTTTTAATTCGTCTTTTTTCTATGAATTCAACTGTTTTTGATGTAAAATTATTTTTTTTTAAATTTCAATTTCTATTACATTTTTTGTTGAAAATTAATTCCTATTCGACATATCTAAAATCTTCATAAATCTTTCGGAATTTTGTCAAAAATCTTAGGAAAATTATATTTATAAACCTTCAAAATAAATGAATAAATAAACCTAGAAACTAAATAGTTATTTGAAATTTTCATTTTGTATTAAAAATAGTTTTTCCTCTAATTTGAAAAACTACTTAAATTAAATTAAATTTTTAAAAACTTATATTAAAATGTTATAATTTTATTAGTAGAAATTTTTAAAAATTCAAATTTAAAGAATTTTTTTCAATAAAAAATTTTTAAATTTAATTTAGTAAAATAAAGTTTTATAATTTAAGAAAATTTAAATTTAAACTTTGCCGCCTTTGCGCATCTGCTTTGCGCTGGTTACACCGCGCGCCACCTGTAACGTTTGACGTTTGACGTTCTTCGATAGTGCAGTATCTTTAAATGATTTTATTGAACAAATTCATGCTAGTAATCTAATTATTTTTAACTTTTTATAGACGTGTTTTTTTTACACCGAAGATGTTCTAAGCTATACACAAATTTTTTTTCTTCACGGATTGATCGTTATAGAATTTCTAACCTAAAAGTTGGACACGCTTTGCCGGATTGACGCATATTAACCATTTTGCAGGAGCTGTTGTGGTGTGGTGAAAAGTGAAGTGCTTATATGAATTTTTTTTTAACATCAGTGATTAATTTATCGCCCGAAAGGACAATTTAATATCATTAGAAGTTGATGCGCGTAGAAGCAAAATTTATCTCGACGTGTTTATTTCGCAAATTGCATTACAGATGTTTGTGTAAGGTTTGCCTTATTATTTTGTCATGATTTGTGCGATTTTCGTTCCTTCTTTTGTTAATAAACTTCGTATCTATTATTATTTTCTTATTTGATTGATTTGTGTCTTTCATTGTTTATTTTATTACAGCTGTGACATCTGAAATTATCGTTTTGTTATTATTGTTGCCCTCCTGCGAACAATATTGATTTTCTATTGTTTCAGACATATTCCTTTTCCTTTCAGCTGTCATCCTTCTGCTCCCATGATTATAAACAGTTTTCAAATTGAAGCATCGGCTCAAAGAAATTTGTATTAACAGAGATTTTTTTCCCACTGGAATTTATATTAGTTTTCTTTTTATTCGGAAATCCGTCTGCGGTAGCGATAAGATCAATCAGTTTTAATTTCCACATTTTAATTTTAATACTGGGTAAGGCGTCATCCCTAAACTTCGTTACCAATTTTGGGATATCCCCCCCCCCCCCCCCAAGTTTCTATAGTGGATAGAATTTTTGATCACGAAGAAATCTTTAAAAAAATAGTATTTTAGCCCAGGAGGGCGATTTTTCAACAAAATATAACAACTTTTAACTAAAAATATTAGTTTTCAACCAAAAATGGAATAGGTACATTTTCACCTTAAAAAATAATTTTCAACAATAAAACGAATTTTCAATCGGTTAAATTCAACAAAATACACAAATTTCCCACAAAACAGTTGAGTTTTACAACCAATACTATGAGTTTTCAACAAAAAAGTTTATTTACTATCAATTAGTTCATCTTTTTAAAAAATAGTTAAATTTTTATCCAAATATTTGAATTTTTTACCAAAATAGTTGATTTTTCAACTAAATAGTTGAATTTCAAACGCACTGTCTATGGTTACGGAAGTTTACGTAACTTTAACCCCCTTTCAAGGTTCGTTCAGGGCTAATGTTACGGAAAATTACGTAAAAATACAGTGCCCCCTGCACTGGCTAACGTTACTAAAAAAAAAAATAAGTTTCAAAACAAAAATGAAATAGTTACGTTTTCAGTTAAAATAAATCATTTTAACAAATAAAAACGAATTTTCGACCAGTTAAATTGAACCAAAAAATACGAATTTTCAACAAAATAATTGAATCCTGAGCCAAACAGTGAATTTTCAAAAAAGAAGATTAAGTTTCTACCAGAAACAAGGAATTTTTAACAAAAAAATTAATTTTCTACTTAGTAGTTATTTTTTCAAATTAATAGTGAAGTTCTCTAGTAAAATAGTTTAATTTTCTAATATAAAATATTAATTTTTAAATAGGGAAGATCAATTTTCAATTAAAAAAATAAATTTTCAATCAAAAATGAAATAGTTACATTTTCATAATAAAAATTACTCTTAAAAAAAAAAAATTCAACTGGTTGAATTAATCTAAAAAGCAAAAATTTTCAACAAAATACTTGGATTTTCTACTCGACACTATAAATTTTCAAGAAAAAAGTTGATTTTCTACCAAGTGTTTAAGTTTTCAAATAAATAGTTAAATTTGTAACCAAATAGTTGATTTTTCTATCAAAATGGTTGATTTTTTAACCAAATAGTTGAAAAAAAGATCAGTTTTAAACCAAAAAATGAAATAGTTACGTTTTCAGTTAGAATAAATAATTTCCAACAAATAAAAAAGAATTTTCGACCAGTTAAATTGAACCAAAAAATACGAATTTTTAACAAAATCATTGAATCCTGAGCCAAAAAGTGAATTTTCAACAAACAAGATTAATTTCCTACCAAAAACAAGGAATTTTCAGCAAAAAAGTTAATTTTATACTTCGTAGTTATTTTTCAAATTAATAGTGAAAGTCTCTAGTAAAATAGTTTAATTTTCAATTATAAAAGATCAATTTTTAAATAGAAAAGATAAATTTTCAAATAGAAAAGATCAATTTTTAAATAGGAAAGATCAATTTTCAAATAAAAATACAAATTTTTAATTAAAAATATGAATTTTTAACCAAAAATGGAATAGTTACATTTTCATCATAAAAATTATTTTTTAACAACAAAAAAGAATTTTCAACTAATGAATTAATCTAAAAAGCAAAAATTTTAAACCAAATACATGGATTTTCTACAATACAGTTGAATTTTATACTCGACACTATAAATTTTCAAGAAAATAGTTGATTTTCTACCAAGTAGTTAAGTTTTCATATAAATAGTTAAGTTTGTGAAGAAATAGTTGATTTTTTTATCAAAATGGTTGATTTGTAAATCAAATATTTAAAAAAAGATCAGTTTTAAACCAAAATTAAAATAGTTACGTTTTCAGTTAATTTCCTGACAATTGCTTTATTTTTCAAATGAATAGTATAACTTTTAACCAAATATTTGAATTTTTTACTAAAATATTTGAATTTTCGTCGAAAAAAGGTAAGTTTTCAACTAAAAAAGCTAATTTTTCAACAAAAAATGGAATAGTTACATTTACAGTACAAAAAGCAATTTTTAACAACAAAAAAATTTCTTCTACGAAGTAGGTAATTTTTCAAATAAATAGTTTAATTTTTGATAAAGTAGTTAAATTTTTAACTAAGGAAAATAAGTTCTCACCTAAAAAGATAAGTTTTCATCCTAAAATTGACTAGTTACATTTTTAGTTGAAAAAATTAATTTTGAACAAAAAAACAAATTTCTAACCGGTTAAATTCAACTAAAAAGCAAAACTTTTTAACAAAATATATTTGAATCCTCGACCAAAATGATGATTTTTAAAAACAGGCGATTAATTTTTTTACTCAAATAGACGAATTTTTAACAAAATACATGAATTTACCATAAAACAGTTGAATTTCTAAACCGATACTATGAATTTTTAATAAGAAAGTTAATTTTCTACCGTGTAGATAATTTTTCAAATGATTAGTAAATTTTTTAACCAAATAGTTGAATTTTTTACCAAAACAGTGGATTTTTCAACCAAATAGTTTAATTTGAGACTAAAAAAAAAGTTTTATATCAAAAATAAAATAGTTACATTTTTAGATTAAACAAACAATTTTTAACAACAAAAAAATAATTTTTAACAAAATAGTTAAATCCATAGACAAAGAAATGAAATTTCAAAAAGAAGATTAATTTTCTACCGAAAAATACGAATTTTCAACAAAATACATAAATTTCCCGAAAAACAGTTGAATAATTCAATCAACACTATGAATTTTCCACAAAACAGTTGCATTTTTCAGTCGGCACTATGTATTTTAAACAAAGAAGTTAATTTTCTACCAAGTAGTTCATTTTTTAAATAAATAGTTTAATTTTCAACCAAATAGTTAAATTTTTTACTAAAATAGTTTAATTTTCAATTAAAATATAAATTTTCAATTAAGTTTTAATTTTTAATAAAAAATGGAACAGTTACATCTTCAGTTTAAAAAATTAATTTTCACTAAAAAAAGAGTTTTTAAAAGTTGAATTCAACTAAAAACTAAGGATTTTTAACAAAATATTTGAATGCTCGACCAACATAATGATTGTTCAAAACAGAAGATTAATTTTTTTTGCTCTAACAGACGTATTTTCAACAAAATACATGAGTTTTCTACAAATAGTTGAATTTTCCAACCAATACTATAAGTTTTCAGCAAAAAAGTTGATTTACTACCAAGTAGTTAATCTTTTTAATAAATAATTAATTTTTCAACCAAATATTTAAATTTTCTACCAAAATAGTTGATTTTTCAACCAAATAGTTGAATTTCAAACTAAAAACAAATGATAAGTTTTAAACAAAAAATGAAATAGTTACATATTCAATTTAAAAAAATGATTTTCTACAACTAAAAATGAATTTTCGACTAGTTAAATTCAACAAAAAAATACGAGTTTTTAACAAAATAATTTAAAAAATGAATTATCGAAAAATGTGATTACTTTTCTACCGAAAAAAAGGAATTTTTAACAGAATACGTGAATTTTCCACAAAACAGTTGAATTTTTCAACCGAAGCTATGAATATTAAACAAAAAGTTGATTTTCTACCAATTAGATAATTTTTCAAATTAATAGTTTAATTATTTAACAAATACATAGTTAAATTTTCTACTAAAATAGCTGAATTCTCAAATAGAAAAAATCAATTTTCAATTGAAAATATAAATTTTTAACCAAAAATGGAATAGTTATATTTTCAGCTTCAAAAATTAATTTCCAACAAAAAAATGAATTTCTAACCGGTTGAATTAAATTAAAAAAACAAGATTTTTAACAAAATATTCAATTCCTCGACCAATATGATGATTTTTCAAAACAGAAGATTAATTTTCTTGCTCAAATAGACGAATTTTCAACAAAATACCTGAATTTTCCACAAAACAGTTGGATTTTCCACCCGACACTGAATTTTCAATAAAAAATTTAATTTTCTACCGGGTAGTTAATTTTTTTAATGAATAGTCAAATTTTTAACCCAATAGTTGAATTTTTTATTAAAATGGTTGAATTGTCAACAGAATATTTAAATTTTCATCTCAAAAACATAAGTTTTCTACCAAAAATGGAATAGATACACTTTTAGTTTCAAAAAATAATTTTCAACAAAAAAACAAAGAATTCACAAATTTAAATAAACCAGAAAAGACAAATTTTCAGAAAAATAATTGAATTCACGGACAAAAGGATGAATTTTTAAAAAAAGATTAATTTTCTACCCAAAAAGACGAATTTTAAAGAAAATACATGAATTTTCTACCAAGTGATTAATTTCATAATTAAATAATTGAACTTTGAACCAAATAGTTAAATTTTCTATTAAGTTTGTTGAATTTTCTAAGAAAAAGATTAATTTTTAACTGAGGTTAAATTTATACGAAAAAGCACGAATTTTCAATAGAATACATGGATTTTCAACTAAAAAAGATAAATTTCCAACCAAATAGTTGAATTTTTAACTAAAAAGGATCCATTTTCAACTGGAAATGTTATAGTTCAATTTTGGGTCTAAAAAAGTTAATTTTTTAAACAAAAAAGAAACAAATTTTCCACGTAGTGGTTCAATTTTTTACTAAAGAGATGAATCTTCAACCAAAAAGATAAATTTTTCAAGAAGTAGTTCAACTTTTAACCAAGTCGATGAATTTTTTATATAAAAATGAGATTTTAACGTAATGGTCGATCTATTTTGTTGAAAATTATTTTTTGTTAGAATTAATTTTTTTAACTAACACTGTAACTATTCCATTTTCGGTTGAAAATTGGTATTTTTATTAAAAATTTAACTTTTTGGTAGAAAATTAACTTTTTTTTTGTTAAAAAAACAACATATTTTTGGGTTGAAAATTCGTGTTTTTTGGTACAACATTAATATTCATGCTAAAAAAAATTCATTTTTTTTATTGCAAATGTATCTTTTCTGGTTGAAAATTCAACTGCTTGGTTGAAAGTTCATGTATTTTATTATAAATTTGTTTTTTTGGGTCGAAAATTAATCTTTTTGGTTGAAAATTTATCCTTTTTGGTTAAAAATTAAACGGCTTGGTTCTAAATTAATCTGGTTTGGTTGAGGATTCTACAATTTGGTAGAAAATTATTTTTTCTGCTACGTGGCTATTTCATTTTTGTTTGAAAATTGATTTTTTTTTAAATTCAACTACTTGAGTAGAAGTCAATCCACTTTAATAAAAAAAATTTTGTTTGTAAATTTAACTATTTTGTTGAAAATTCGTTCTTTTTTTCAAATTAATCTTTTTTATTCAAAAATTCGTCTTTTGGCTTGAAAGTTTAACAATTTGGATGAATTTTTTTTTCTTTATGACTGAAAAATCTTTATTTGTTGAAAATTTTTCTTTTTTGTTAGAAAATTTTTTTTTTGGTTGTTAATTGAACTACTTTATTAAAAAGAATCTTTCATTAATGATTCATCATATTCATTGAAAATTTATCTCGTTGGTAGAAAATAAAATTATTTTTTTGAAAATTCGTCTTCCGGGTTAAAAATTTGTCGTTTTGGTCAGGAATTTATCTTTGTAGGTTGAAAATTCAACTATTTCTCTAAATTTTTTTAAAAATTAACTCTTTGGTTAAAAAGTTTAACTATTTTGTTCAACTTTTTTTTTGCTTCAAGTGTCAACTATTTCATTTTTCTTTGAGAATTTATCTTTTTGTTAAAAATTAAACTCTATTTTTGGTTGAAGCTTAATATTTTTTGTTTAAAATTCGACAATTTGGTTGAAAATTGATTTTTAAAAGAATTCAAGTATTTTGTTAAAAAGTGTCTTCTAAAAAATTCAATTGGTTGAAAATGCAACTGTTTTTGGTTGAAATTTTTTTTGTTTATCAAGCTACCTCTTTGTAGGTTGAAAATTTGACAATTTTGTTAAAAGTTCAACTATTTTTTCTAATTCGTCTTTTTTAAATGAATTCAAATTTTTTTATTCAAAATTAAAATATTTTTGGTTGCACTATGTAAAATTACACTATTGTTTGAAAATTGATCTTTTTTTGGTTCAAAATTGATATACTTGACTAAAAGCTCGTTTTTTAGATTGAACAATCATTTTAGTTGAAAATTCCATTTTTTTTTGTTGATAATTAATTTTTGTAGTAAAAATGAGACTTTTCCATTTTTTGTTGAAAATTTATATTCTCCAGATGAAAATTCAATTATTTGTTTGAAAATTCGTCTTTCTGGTGGAAAATTAATTTTCTTGGTTGAAAATTCATCTTCTTGGTTAAAAATTTAACTATTTTGTTGAAAGCCTAATTATGTTGTTGGAAATATAACTATTTTTTTAAATTAGTCATTCTTTTTGGTTAAAACATAAACTACTAAATTTTTTGTTGAGAATTCAACTTTTTGTTGAAAATTCATACTTTAGTGTTGAAAATTCAACTGAAATCTTTCTTGGTTGTAAAATATTTTTTTTAATTCGCTTTTTTTTTAAAATTAATATTCTAGTAAAAAATTTCATCTTGTTTGTATAAAAATGCAACTGTTTGGTTGAAATTAATTTAAGATTCAACTCTTTTGTTGAGTTCAACTGTTTTTTTATTTAAAATTAAAATATTTTTAGTTGAAAATTCACCTCTCTGGTTGAAAGTTTAACGATTTTGTTGGAAAAAGATTTTTTTTAAATGGAAAATTCAACTACTTAGATAAAAGTTGAACTACTTAGTTAAAAAATTTATTTTTTTGGTTTCAGGTTCATTTTTTTGCTTGAAAACTGAATGTTTGGTTGAGAATTCATATTTTCGGTTTGAAAATTCAACTGTTTTACAGAAAATTCGTCTTTTGGTTTGAACGCTTTACAATTTGGCATGAACTCATTTTCTCTTTTTGAATGAAAAATATTTGTTTGTTGAAAATTCGTCCGTGTGGTAGAAAAATTCATCATTTTAGTTGAAAATTAATTTTTTACTGAAGATGTAACTTTTCCATTTTTGGTTGAAAATTGATATTTTTCAGTTGAAAATTCAACTATTTGTTTGAAAGTTTATGTATTTTGTTGAAAATTTATCTATTTTATTAAAAATTTGTTCTTTTCTTTTTGGTTGGAGTATAAACTATTACATTTTTCATTGAGAATTCATATTTTTGTTGTTAAAATTTTAACTGTCTTCTAAAATATTCGTCGATTTTGCTAGAAAATTCAACTATATGGTTGAAAATGCATCTCTGTAGGTAGAAAATTTAAGTATTTTAAAAATTGTACTATTTCGTTGAAAATTTAATTATTTAAAAGTCATCTTTTTTGTTCGAAAATTCAACTGTTTTATTGAAAATTTGTCTATTTGTATAAAAAAAATCTTCCTTTCGAATTGAAATTTTTTGTATAGAAAATTCAATTGTCTTCTAAAAAATTTTATAGTTTGGTTGAAAATGTAAATGCTCTGTTGAAAATTCGTCCTTTTGTCTTGAAAATTTATTTGTTATGGTACAAAGTCACCTTTTTTGTTTGAAATAAATAAATCAATTTAAAATAAGAAAAATTTAATTAGAAATGTTATTGTCATGGAACAATCAGGTAATTTTGAAAACAAAGTTTTGCATTAAATAGTATTTCAAAGAAAATTAAAAAGAATAAAAATAGAAATCCAAAACACATATTTCAGTGAGACAAAATCTCAGTTCATAGAAAGTACTTTGATCCGATGCTTCAGTTGTTAATTCTTCCTGAAAAATGTCCAATTTTTCAGGAAGATGTCGATTTTATTTACATATATTTTGTTTTGAATTAGACAAACATTGTTTATGTCTTCGATTTGAATATTTTAAATCAAAACAGGGAACACTTGAATTAGAAAAGAAGTTATCAAT
>JAUELO010000179.1:34053208-34068284 GCA_032357855.1 Amphibolips quercusostensackenii | reverse complement strand
TGAAACAACTTAATTGGTTTCAATTCACCTGACCCTAAAGCCAAAAACTTACATCAACAATTTCTACAACATTATATATATTTCTTTACTAAAATTCTTTAGTAGAATTTTAGTAATTCCTTACTAAAATTCCCTATCCCAAAGTAAAAATTATGATTCTTGACTGAAATTCCTTGTCCCAAAGTAAAAATGATGATGTTCCCTGTCCTAAAGCCAAAATTATAAATTTTTCACTAAAATCTATTGTTCTAAAGTGAAAATTATAATTCTTCACTAAAATTTCTCATCTAAACGTCAAAATTATTACTCCTTACTAAAATTCCCTGACCCAAAGTAAAAATTATAATTCATTGCAAAAATTCCCTGCCCTTTACGCTAAATATTATAATTCTCTACTAAAATTTTCGGTCTTAAATTCAAAGTTATACATTCTTAACTAAAATTCATTGTTTCAAATTGAAAATTATAATTCTTAACTGAAATTACTCATACCAAAGTAAAAATGTTTTACTAAAATTCCCTGTCCCAAAGTAAAAATTATAATTCATCGCAAAAATTCCCTACCTTTTACGCTAAATATTATAATTCTTTACTAAAATTTCCGGTCCTAAATCCAAAGTTATAAATTCTTCACTAAAATTTTTGTTTCACATTAAAAATTGTAATTCTTGACTGAAATTACTTATCCCAAAGTAAAAATGTTTTACTAAAATTCCCTGTCCTAAATTTAAAATTGTAAATTCTTCACTAAAATTCGTTGTTCTAAAGTAAAAATTATAATTCTCTACTGAAATTTAATATTCAAATGTCAAAATTATAATTCTTTACCAAAATTCCTCGTCCCAAAGTAAAAATTATAATTTTGAAGTGAAATTCCCTTTTACAAAGTAAAAATTATAATGCTGTCCTAAAATTCCCTGACCTAAATTAAAACATAATTTTTTACTAAAATTCCCTGTATCAAAGTAAAAATTAAAATTCGGCACTATAATTCCCTGTCCCAAAGTATAAATAATGTTTTGTCACGAAAATTCCGTGTCTCCGAGTAAAAATTATATTTCGTCACGAAAAGTCCCTCTCCTCTACACTCAAAATTGTATTTCTTTACTGAAATTCCCTCTCGAAGATTCAAAATAATGAATTCTTTACTAAAATTCATTGTTCAAAAGTAAAAAAGATAATTTTTTATTAAATTTCCCTGTCTGAAATTAAAAATTACAATTCTTTACGTAAATTTCCTGTCCTACACTTGAAATTATATTTCTCTACTGCAATTCCCTGTTCGAAGCCCAAAATTATAAATTCTTTAATAAAATCCATTCTTCCGAAGTAAAAGTTATCATTTTTCACTCAAATTTCCTGTCCAAAAGTCAAAATTATAATTTTTTACTAAATTTCCCTGTTCAAAAGAAAAATTACAATTCTTTACGGAAATTCCTTGTCCCAAAGTAAATATAATAATGCTTTGATAAAATTCCCTGTCCTAAATTCAAAATTATAAATTCTTTACCAAAATTCATTGTTCCAAAGTAAAAAATATAATTCTTTACTGAAATTTACTATTCAAACGTCAACATTATAATTCTTGACGAAAATTCCTTGTCCCGAAGTGAAAATTATAATTCTTGATTGAAATTCCTTGTCCTACAGTAAAAATAATAATGCTTTATTAAAAATCTGTCCTGAATTTAAAGTTATAAATTCTTTATTAAAATTGATTATTGCAAAGTAAAAATTATAATTCTTTTGTGAAATATGATATCCAGAAGTCAAAATTAGAATTCTTTCATAAAATTCCCTGTCCCAAAGTAAAAATTATAATTCGTCACGAAAATTCCCTGTCCTTTACACTCAAAATTATATTTCTTTACTAAAATTTATGGTTTTACATTTAAAGTTATAAATTCATGACTAAAATTCATTGTTTTGAGGTAAAAATTATAATTCTTGACTGAAATTCTTTATCCGAAAGTGAAAATAATAATGCTTTACTAAAATTCCCTGTCCAAAATTGAAAATTATATAATTTTTGACTGAAATTCTCTGTCCCAGAGTAGGAATTATAATGCTGTGCTGAAATTTCCTGTCCTAAATTCAAAATTGTAAATTCTGTACTAAATTTTATTTTTTCAAAGTAAAAATTATAATTCTTTACTGAAATTTACTATTTAAACGTCAGAATTATAATTCTTTACTGAAATTTACTATTTAAACGTCAGAATTATAATTCTTTATTAAAATTCCTTGTCCCAAAGTAAAAATATCATTTTTGACTGAAGTTCCTTGTCCCAAAGTAAAGGTGATAATGCCTTGCTAAAATTCCCTGTCTCAAATTGAAAATTATTAATTCTTCACTGAAATTCATTATTCCAATGTAAAAATTATGATTCTTTACTAAAATTTCCTGTCCCAAAGTAAAAATTATAATTCGTCACGAAAATTTCCTGTCCTTTACACTTAAAATTATATTTCTATACTAATATTTCTGGTCCTAAATTCAAAGTTATAACTGAAATTCCTCGTACCAAAGTAAAAATAATAATGCTTTGCTAAAATTCGTTGTCCTAAATTCAAAATTGTAAAACATTTACTGAAATTCATTGTTCGAAAGTAAAAATGATAATTCTTTACTAAAATTGCCTGTCCAAAATTGAAAATGATAAATTCTTTACTAAAATTCATTGCTGCAATGTAAAAATTTTAATTTATTACTGAAATACCTTGTCCCAGAGTAAAAATTATAAATTCTTTAATTAAATTCCTTGTTCCAATGTAAAAATGATAAATCTTTACTAAAATTCTCTGTCCCAAAGTAAAAATTATAATTTGTCACGAAAATCACCTGTCCCAGAGTAAAATTTATATTTCGGCACGAAAACTACCTGTCATCTAAACTCAAAATTATATTTCTTTACTGAAATTTCCTGTCCAAGATTCAAAATTATAAATTCTTTTCTGAAATTTATTGTGTCAAAGTAAAAATTATAATTTTTACTCGAATTCTTCGTGCCAAAGCAAAAATTATAATTTTTGACTGAATTTTCCTGTCCCAAAGTAAAAATCATAATTCGTCACGAAAATGCCCTGTCCTTGACTCTTTAAATTATATTTCTTTACTGAAATTCCCTGTCCTAAATTCAAAATTGTAAATTCTTTACTAAAATTCATTGTTCTAAAGTAAAAATTATAATTATTTAATGAAATTTAATATTTAAACGTCAAAATTATAATTATTTACTAAACTTCCTTGTCCTAAAGTAAAAATTATAAATTCCTTACTAAAATTCATTGTTTTAAAGTAAAAATTATAATTCTTTACTGAAATTAACTATATAAACGTCAAAATTATAAATCTTTACTAAAATTCGCTGTTTCAAAGTAAATTCATAATTTGTCACGAAAATTCCCTATCCCAGAGTAAAAATTATATTTCGCCACGAAAACTACCTGTCATCTGCACTCAAAATTATATTTCTTTACTGAAATTTCCTGTCCAAGATTTAAAATGATAAATGCTTTACTAAAATTTATTGTTTTTAAGTAAAAATTATAATTTTTGACTGAAAGTCCTTGTTTCAAAGTAAAAATAATAATGCTTTGTTAAAATTCCCTGTCCTAAATTCAAAATGATAAATGCTTTATTAAAATTTATTGTTCCAAAGTAAAAATTATAATTCTTTACTGAAATTTCTTGTCTGAAAGTATAAATTATAATTTTTCACAAAAATTCCTTGTCCCAAAGTAAAAATTATAATTCGTTACGAAAATGCCCTGTCCTTTACTCTTTAAATTATATTTCTTTACTGAAATTCCCTGTCTTAAATTCAGAATTGTAAATTCTTTACTAAAATTCATTGTTCCAAAGTAAAAATTATAATTCGTCACGAAAATTCCCTGTCCCAGAGTAAAAATTATACTTTGGAACAAAAACTACCTGTCATCTACACATTTAAAATTATATTTCTTTACTAAAATTTCCTGTCCAAGATTCAAAATGATAAATTCTTTACTAAAATTCATTGTTCCAAAGTAAAAATTATAATTTTTTACTGAAATTTCTTGTCTGAAAGTAAAAATTAGAATGCTGAGCTAAAATTCCTTGTCCTAAATTAAAAATTAAAAATTTGTCATTAAAATTCATTGTTCCAATGTAAAAATTATAATTCTTTACAAAAAGTTCCTGTCCCAGAGTAAAAAATATATTTCGTCACGAAAACTGCCTGTCCTCTAAACTCAAAATTATATTTCTTTACAGAAATTTCCTGTACAAAATTTAAAATTATAAATTCTTTACTAAAATTCTTTGTTCTAAAGTTTAAATTATAATTCTTTACTGGAATTTCACATCTAAAAGTGAAAATTATAATCTTTTACTAAAATTCCCTGTCCGAAACTCAAAATTATAAATTCTGTACTAAAATTCATTGTTCCAAAGTAAAAATTATAATTCTTCACTGATATTTTCTGTCCAAAAGTCAAAATTATAATTTTTTACTAAATTTCCCTGTCCGGAAGTGAACATTACAATTCTTCACGGAAATTTCGTGCGCTATGCTCAAAATTATATTTCTTTACTGAAATTCCCTGTCCCAAACTCATAATTATAATTCTTTCAAAAATTCACTGTTGCAAGTCAAAATTGTAATTATTATGGAAAATTCCCTATTCCAAGTTGCAAAAAAATTAAATTAAAAAAATTCCTGTTTCAGGTAAACATCATATTTAATTACAAATTATAATTCTTCACGAATATTCGCAGTTCTATCGCAAAGTCAAAATTATAATCATTCACTAAAATTGTACGTTGTAACTTAGAATTACACTTATTTTCGAAAATAATTATTTTTGTATTTCTTGATGTTACTTTAATACAGATTTGTATTTCTAAGTTTTTATTTTATTTAGATTTGTATTGATTTCATGCGAATTTTTTTTTTTTGAAAGTCATACTGATTCTGTTTAAATTATAAATATTCATTCACAGGTAATTGATCTACATATGAAGCAATTAAAAGACGCAGGTGTTGGAGTTTTAATTGTTTCGTGGAGTCCACCTACCATGGTAGATAACACTGATACCTCCATGCCCGATTTATTGGATGCAGCTCACAGATATCAATTAAAAATTGCACCTCATATAGAGCCATATGAGGGAAGAAATCCAATTAATTTGATGGATCACATAAGATATTTGTTTACACAATATGGATCACATCCTGGTCTCTACAGACTCAGGAGAGAAGACGAGTAAATAATATTTTTTCCATCAACAGGGTGGCCGCAGGTCAGAGAAATCAGGGAAAAGTCAGGGATTTTGAATAAAAAATCGGTTCAAGTCAGGGAATTCCTTTAATCATTTTCCCGTCACTTTTTAAAGATAAAATCAATTTTTAAAATGATGACCTTCCTATTTCTGAATTTGTCTGAATTCTTTTGAAATTTTTAAGGATATTTTTGAAGATTCCAACAAAATTCTTTAAAAATTTAAAGTGATTTTAAAGGATTTTAAATATTTTAAGGAATTAAGAAAATTCTTATGTGGTTTTAAACAATTTCCTAGAATTTTTGAAGGAATCACACGATTTTATAGGACCTATAAGGTTTTAGGATATCATAAAAGATTTGAAGGGATCTTATTAGATTTTAGAGGATTTAAATAATTTAAAGGGTTTTTAAAAGTTCTCGAGATATTTTAATCAATTTTCTAGGATTTCAGTATATATTGTCCGATTACATATCATTTTACGGGATTTTAGAATATTTTAATGTCTTTCAAAGAATTTCAAAGATTTTAAGATTTTTCGAAATATTCCAAGAAATGTTCAACAGATGTCGAAGGAATTTTAAAAGAATTTGAAAGATTTAAGGGCGTTTTTAAAAATTTCAAGAATTTCCAAGAGCTTTAAAAAGTATCGAAGGATCTCAAAAAATTTCTATGGATTTTAATATTTTTGCGGTATTTTTTTCATTTCAAGGAATTTTCACGAGCTTTAAGAAATTACAAGGGATTCCATAAGATTGCAAAGGATTTGAAATATTTTAAGGTATTTTAAAAGATTACGTGAAATTTTTTATTTCAATACTTTAATAAGATTTCCAGGATTTTAAATATTTTAGGGTATCCAATAAATTCCAAGGAATTTTCAGTATATTTAAATAATTTGAATAAATGTTAAAATTCCAAAGAATTTCCAAGAGCTTTAAAAAGTATCGAAGGATCTCAAAAAATTTCCAAGGATTTTAAATATTTTTGGGGTATTTTTTTTATTCCAAGGAATTTTCACGAGCTTTAAGAAATTACAAGGGATTCCATAAGATTGCAAAGGATTTGAAATATTTTAGGGTATTTTAAAAGATTCTGTGACATTTTTTACTTAAATAATTTAATGGGATTTTCAGGATTTTAAATATTTTAGGGTATCTCATAAATTCCCAGGAATTTTTAGTATATTTGGATAATTTAAATAAATTTTAAAATGCCGAAGAATTTCCAAGAGTTTTAGAAAGTATCGAAGGATCTGAAAAATTTCCAAGGATTTTAAATATTTTTTGGGTATTTTTTTTATTCCAAGGAATTTTCACGAGCTTCAAGAAATAACAAGGGGCTCCATAATATTGCAAAGTATTTGAAATATTTTAGGGTATTTCAAAAGATTCCGTGAAATTTTTTATTTCAATAATTTAATGGGATTTCTAGGATTTGAAATATTTTAGGGTATCTTATAAATTCCAAGGAATTTTTAGTATATTTAGATCATTTGAATGAATTTTAAAATTCCAAGGAATTTACAAGAGCCTTAAAAAATTTTATGGGATTTAAAAAAATTGCTAAGAATTTTTAATATTTTAAAATATTTTAAAAGATTCCTAGGAATTTTAAATTGTTTTCAGTAATTTAATGGGATTTCAAAGGATTTGAAATATTTTAGGGTTCTTTAAAACATTCCAAAGAATTTTTAATACATTTCAATAATTTGAAGAAATTTTAAAATTTCAAGGAAATTACAAGAGCTTTAAAAAATTTCAAGGGATTAAAAATAATTGATAAGGATTTGAAATATTATGTTTTTTTTTCTTTGAAATTCCAAGGAATTTTCAGGAACTTTAAAAATTAAAAGGATACTAAATATTTTAGTGTCTTTTAAATGATTCCAAAACAATTTCAATTGATGTCAGAAATGTCAAATAATTTTCAATATCTTAGGGTTATTTAAAAGATTCCATAGAATTTTTAATAGGGATTTTAAATATTTAATATTTTACAAAATTGCGCGAAATTTTTACAAGCTTAAAAATATTGTAAGTAATTTCAAAAGATTGTGAACGATTTAAAATATTTTAGGGTATTTTTAAAGATTTTAATTAATTTTGAATTTCTTTTAGTAATTTAATGGGATTTCAAAGGATTAAAAGTATTTCAGGGTATTTTAAAAGATTTCGATTCATTTTCGAGGGATTTCAAAAGATTTCAAAGGGTCTAAAATATTTGAGGAAATTTTAAAAGATGCTATGGAATTTTTAATTGATTTCAATAACTTGAAGAGATTTCAAATGTTTTTTAATATGTTTAGGTATCTTAAAGGGTAACAAGAAATTTCAATTGATTTCAGTAATTTAAAATAATTTTTAAGACTTCAGTGTTATTTAAGAGATTCCATAGAAGTTTCAATAGATTTAAATAATTTGAAGGAATTTTAAAAGAAATTGAAAGATTTTAGGGTATTTTAAAAATATTCAAGGAATTTTCAAGAGCTTTTAAAGGTTTCAAGGGATTTTAACGAATTTCCAGGGATTTAAAATATTTAAGGGTATTTTGCGAAATTCTACGGAATTTTTATAAGCTTTTTAAAATTATAAGAGATTTTAAAAGATTGCAAAGGATCTGAAATATTTTAGGGAATTTTAAAAGATTATAAGAAATTTTCAATTGAAATTTAATGAGATTTCAAAGGATTTGAAATATTATTTGGTTATTTAAAAGATTTTAACATTTTGAGGATATTTGGAGAGCTTTAATAAGCTTCGAGGGATTCAATAAAATTGCAAGGATTTGAAAATATTGAAGGGAATTTAGAAAGATTCCAAGAAATTTTTAATCGATTTTAATGATTTGAATGGATTTAAAGGAATTTTAAATATTTTAGGGTTTTTAAAAGATACCAAAAAAAATTGTTATTGATTTCAATAATTTAATGCGATTTCCAGGATTTGAAATATTTTAGGGTATCTAATAGATTCCGAAGAATTTTCAATATAATTCAATAATTTCAAGGAATTTACAAGATCTTTAAAAAGTTTCAAGGGATTGAAAAAATTGTTAAAGATTTGAAATATTTTAGGGTATTTTAAAAATTTCAAGGAATTTTCAGAAGCTTTAAGAAATTACACAGTATTTTAAAAGATTGTGAAGAATTTTAAATGATTAAAAATATTTCAAAAGATCTCTAGGAATTTTAAATTGTTTTCAGTAATTTAATGGAATTTCAAATAATTGAAAATATTTCCGGGTTATTTAAAAGATTCCGAAAAATTGTCAATATATTTCAATAATTTAAAGGAATTTCAGGAAATTTACAAGAGCCTTAAAAAATGTCAAGGGATTTAAAAAAATTGCTGAGCATTGAAATATTTTTGTTTTTTCTTTCAATTTCAAGGAGTTTTCAGGATCTTTAAGAAATTAAAAGGATTTTAATATTGTAGAGTATTTTTAAAGATTCAAAAACATTTTCAATTGGTTTCACTGATTTCAAATAATTTTTAATATATTAGGGTTATTTAAAATATTTGATAAAATTTTCAATAGGGATTTGAAATATATAATGATATTTCACAAAATTCCACGAAATTTTTAAGAGATTAAAAAAATTGTAAGTAATTTTAAAATATTGTGAGGCATATGAAATATTTTAGGGTATTTTAAAAGATTTTAATTAATTTTAAATTGATTTCAGTAATTTAATGGGATTTCAAAGGATTTTAAGTATTTTAGGGTATTATAAAATATTTAAGTTCATCTTTAAGGGATTTCAAAAGATTTTAAAGGATCTGAAATATTTTAAAAATTTATAAAAGATTCTAAGGAATTTTTAATTGAATTCAATATTTTCAAGCGATCTCAAAAAGTTTTTAATATTTTTGTCTTTTTTTAAAAATATTAAAAATTCCAAGTGATTTTGTAATTTTAAATGATTTTCAATATTTTAGGGTTATCTAAAATATCTATAAAAGTTTCAATAGATATAAATAATTTGAAGGAATTTTAAAGAAATTGAAACATTTTAGGGTATTTCTAAAGTTTTCGAAAAATTTTCAAGAACTTTTAAAAGTTTCAAGGGATTAAAAAAAATTTCCAAGGATTTGGAATATTTAGGGTATTTTACAAAATTCCACGGAATTTTTACGAGCTTTAAAAAATTGTAATTGATTTCAAATATTATAAAGAATCTAAAATATTTTAGGGAATTTTCAAAGATTATGAGAAATTTTTAATTGATTTTAGAAATTAAATGGGATTTTAAAAGATTTAAAATATTTTAGGGTTATTCAAAAGATTTCAAAATTCCAAGGAATTTTTTAGAGATTAAAAAAGTTTCAAAGGGTTTTAAAAAAATTTCAAGGATTTGAAACATAAAAGGGAATGTAAAAACATTCCAATAAATTTTTCATTTATTTCAATGATTTAAAGGAATTTGAAGGGATTTTAAATATTTTAGGTTATTTTAAAAGATTTAAATGCATTTTTAAGAGATTTCCAAAGATTTCAAAGGATTTAAAATATTTTAGTGAATTATAAAAGATTCCAAGGAATTTTCAATTGTTTTCAATTATTGGAAGGGATTTAAAAAAACTCTAAAAATTTTAGGAGTTTTTGTAATATTACCAGGAATTTTCAAGATCTTAAAAAAATTGCAATGGATTTCAAAAGATTTTGGGGAATTTTTCAAAGATTCCAAAAAATTTTCAAGAACTTAAAGAAGTTTTAAGGCATTTCAAAATATTTGGAATATTTTTGTATATTTAAAAGATTCGAAGGCATTTTTTATTGATTTCAGTAATTTTAAAGAATTTTAAATAGTTTGGGTATATTAAGAATAGAATTCTAAAAGAATTTGAAATATTTTAGGGTATTCAAACAATTTTCAAGAAATTTTTAATAGCTTCTAAAAGTTTCAAGGGATTTAAAAAATTCCAAGGATTTTAAATATCTAAGGGCACTTTAAAAGATTCCAAGGAATTTCTTATTGATTTTAATGATTTCAAAGAATCTGAAATATTTGAGGAAATATAAAAATATTTGAAGGAGTTTTTAATTGATTTAAATAATTTTAAGGAATTTTAAAAGAATTTTCTATAGCTTTTAAAAGTTTCAAGGGATTAAAAAAAATATTTCAAGGATTTGAAATATTTAAGGGTACTTTAAAAGATTCCAATGAAAACATGATTTTAATTATTTGAAGGGATTTTAAATATTGTAGTATATTGTAAAAGATTCCAATGCATTTTTAAGGGATTTCAACAGGTTTCAAAGGATTTGAAATGTTTTTGGGAATTTTAGAAGATTCCAAAGAATTTTTAATGTATTTCAATAATTTGAAGGGATTTCAAAAAATTTTTAATATTTCAAGTTATTTTAAAAGATTACTCTCCATTTTCAATAAATTTGAGTAATTTTCAATAATTTTTCAAATTTACGGATATTTAAAAGATTCCATTAAAGTTTCAATAGATTAATATAATTTGAAGCAATTTTAAAAGAAATTGAAAAATTTTAGGGTATTTTTAAAATTTTTAAAATTTTCAAAGAATTTCCAAGAGTTTTAAAAATTGTATGGTATTTCAAATGTTGTAAAGGATCTAAAATATTCTGGGGAATTTGAAAAGATTATAAGAAATTTTTAATTGTTTTAAGTCATTCAATGGGATTTCAACGGATTTTATATACCTTAGGAGTATTAAAAAAATTCCAAAGCATTTTAAATATATTTCAATAATTTGAAAGGATTTCAAAATTTCAAAAAATTTATAAGAGCTTTAAAAAGTTTTAAGGGATTTTAAAAAATTGATAAGTATTCGAAATATTTTAGGACAATTTTAAAATTCCGATGAATTTTCGGGAGCTTTAAAAAAATTACAAAGGATTTCAAAAGATTGTAATGGATTAAAAATATTTTAGGGCTTTTTTAAAGATTCCAAGGCATTTTCAATTGATTTCAGTGATTTCAAAGAATTTTAAATTGTTTATGGCTTTTTAAAATATTCCAAAGAATTTTGAATAGATTTAAGTCATTTGAAGGAATTTTACCGACGAATTTTTAATATATTTAAGTGGTTTGAAGGAATTTCACAAAAATTTGAAAGATTTTAGGGTATTTGAAAAATTTTCAAGAAATTTTCCATAGCTTTAAAAAGTTTCAAGGGATTTAAAAAATATTCCAAGGATTTGGAATAGTTAAGGGTATTTTGAAAGATTCCAAGGAATTTTCAAGGGATTTCAAAGGATCTAAAATATTTTAAGGAATTTTAAAACATTCCAGGGAATTTGAAATTGATTGCAATAATTGGAAATATTCACGGGATTTGAAGACTCCTAGGCATTTTCAATTAATTTCAGTAATTTTCAAGAATTTTAAATAGTTTAGGAATATTTAAAGTATTTAAAAGAGTTTTCAATAAATTTAAATTATTTGAAAGATTTTAGGGAATATCAAGGGATTTCAAAGGATTCCAAAGGATCTAAAATATTTTATGGATTTTTAAAAGACTGCCAGGAATTTTTTATTTATTTCAATCATTTTATTCATTTCAATAATTTAAAGGAATATTAATGGATTTTGAAATCTCAAGGTATTTAAAAAAAATTCCTAAAATCGAAAATTTGAAATATTTTACGGGTTTTCAAGAGATTTCAAAGGATTTCAAAGGACCTAAAATATTTTACGGAATTTTAAAAGATTCCAAGAAATTAAAAATTTATTTTAATCATTTCTAGGAATTTCAATGAATTTGAAATATTTTAGGGTATTTTAAAAGATTCGAAGACATTTTCAATTGATTTCAGTGATTTCAAAGAATTTTAAATAATGTAGGGCTATTTAAAATATTTCAATAAATTTTCAATAGATTTAAATAATTTGAAGGAATTTTACAAGAGTTTGAAAGATTTTAGGGTATTTAAAAAAATTTCAAGGAATTTTTAATAGTTTCTAAAAGTTTCAAGGGATTTGAAAAAATATTCAAGGAATTATTTATTGTTTTTAATAATTTGAAGGGATTTTAAAGGATCTAAAATATTTTAGGGTATTTCCAAATATTCCTAGGCATTTTCAATTGATTTCATTAATTTAAAATGTTTTTCAATATTTTAGGGTTATTTAAAAGATTCCATAAAATTTGCAATAGATTTAAGTAATTTGAATTAATTTTAAAAGAATTTAAACGATTTAACGGATTTCATAGAATGTTAAAGTATGTCAAATATTTTAGGGAATTTCCAATTTGCAATTGATTTTAGTGATTTCAAAGAATTTTAAATAGTTTACGATTTTTGAAAATATTCCAAAGAATTTTCAGTAGATTTAAATAATTTGAAAGACTCTTAAAAGAATTTGAAAAATTTTAGGGTATTGTTTGAAGATTAACTTTTTAAATTACAAATTAAATTTTAATATTTCATTAACAATTTATATTCTTTAGTTGAAAATTCAAGTTTTTTAAAAGATTTCGTTCTTTTTCGTAGAAATTAATCTTTTTGGTTCATAATTCAAATATTCCAGTTGAAGATTCATCATTTTGTTGAAAATTCAACTATTTGGTTACAAATTTGTCCTTTTTACTTGAAAATCCATGTCTTTTGTTGAAAAATTATCTTTTTTGGAATAAAATTAATCTTATTGTGTTTAGAATCATATATTTATTTATATATAAAGTTTACCAAGTTAAATAAGCATAATTTTAGTCGACAATTCATCTTTTTGTTTGAAAATAAAACAACTTGGTTGAAACTTTTGTATTTTGCCATTTAGATTATGTGGTTAAAATATTCCATCAAGCAATTCATCCTTGTAGCAGAAAAGTTGACATTTGAAATACAGGGGGGAGGGGGAACTGTCAAGCCCTAGGAAGCACCTTAAGTTGAAAATTTATTACTTTATTTTAAAATGTGTTTTCGTATGTTGAAAATTATTTTTTTAAATTGAAAATTTAACTATTTCAACTCAAAGTTCATAATTTTAGTGTAAGTCATCTCCTTTGTTGAAAAATAATTTTTTCAACTATTCTATTTTTTGTTGAAAGTTGAACCTTTTTAGTTTGAAATTCAACTATTTGGTTGTAAATTATTCTTTTTAGTTGAAAATTCACGTAATTTGTTAAAATTCCTCCTTCTGGGAATAAAATTAATCTTCTTATGTGAAAAATCATCCTTTTTGTTGAAAATTGAAGTTTTCCAGTTAAATAAGCATAATTTTAATTAAAAATTCAACTAAATTCGTGCAAAATTCAACTAATCTTTTTTATGATTGAAGAATCATCTTTTTTGTTTGAAATTTATCTATTCCAGTAGAAGATCGTCGTTTTGAGTAGAAAATTTATCACTTTGGTTTAAAGTGTGTTTTCTTTTGTGGAAAATTACTTTTTTTTAACTGAAAATTTAACTATTTCATTTTTGGTTAAAAATTGATCTTTTCTGGTTCAAAATTCTACTATTTGGTTCATTAATTGGTCTTTTTTAGTTTAAAATTCAACGGTTTGGTCTTTTTGGTGAAAAATTATTCTTTTTTGTTGAAAATTCAATTATTTAGTTAAAAATTGATGTATATTTTTGAAAATGCAATATTTTTACTTGAAAAGTTAGAAATTTGAAGCGGTTTATATCAAAATATTTTAAGCAATTTTTAACATTCTAACGAATTTTGAACTGATTTTAGTAATTTCAAGGTATTTTAAAGGATTTAAAATAAGTTCTCCTAGTTTAAAATATTCCAAGGCGATTTACTTGATTTCAGTAATTTTAAATGATTTTTAAATTTAAATTTTCAGTAAATTTGAATAATTTTAAGAAATTAAAAAAAAAATTAAAAGATTTTAGGGTATTTTTGAAATTTCATGGAATTTTTAAAAGCTTTTAAAAGTATCATGGGATTTTAAAAAATTTTCAAGTATTTGAAACATTTAAGGGTATTTAAAAAATCCGATAGAATTTTTACGAGCTTTTAAAAAATTGAAAGGGATTTCAAAATATTGTGAAGGATTTGAAATATTTTAGGGAATTTTAAAAGATTACTAGGAAATTCTATTTGATTTCAGCAATTTAATGAAATTTCAAAGGATTTTAAATATTTTACGTTATTTGCGAAATATTTACGGGATTTTGTATTATTTTAATGGATCTCCCCTGTTGAGAATTCCTATGTAGATTCCTGTATGGAATCCTATAAAGGAATCTTTTCAAGAACCTGTATAGGATCCTATATATGTAGGTTCTGACATATGACTCCTTGAAGGAAAAATGACAAGGATCCTATGTAGGTTCCTGTACAGTTTCCTGGTCATCGTGAAATTGCTGGCAAAGGTTCCTATACGCCAAACTAAACTAGTCCGTATGTGAAACTTTAAAGGATCCTGTGCATGTTCCTGCAGAAGAACATGTACAATGTCCCACTCAAATTTATGTTTTTCCATAGGTACCATCTATAGGAAATGACATAGGCGCCTACATGGGAATCTACACAGGAACTTATATAGGTTCCTGTATACGTCCCTACCCAGATGCGCAGTAGTATTTTATGACACCTACGGCTGCGCAGAAGTTTTTTTGATCTTCTAGGAGCACCTGGAGACATACGTTTTATGATTATTTTCCATATTCACCTAATTTTTGTGCTACCTATGTAGGTTCCTATATAGGATCCTACTACTAGGGTCAATTTTGTTATAAAATGAAAAATCTTTATTTATTTATCCAAATCAATTTCATCCCCTTCAAAGTAATCTTATGCCAATGATTTTTCTAATCGTCGAAAAACTTGTTAAATTCGATTTTCGGAATTGCCTTTAAAGCCTCCTTAGATTCGGCTTG
>JAUELO010000179.1:34033605-34045112 GCA_032357855.1 Amphibolips quercusostensackenii | reverse complement strand
AAAATGTATTATTTCAACTAAAAAAGATTTTAAATTTTAATAAAAAACTCTTAAATTCAACCAAAAAGACGACTTTTTAAAATGAGTTGAATTTCCAACTAAGAAAGATATTTCCGTCGAGGGAGAGAAACTATTGTATCATTGTTATTTAATTTTATATTACAATTTAAAAAAAATCAAGCGCGCTCTCGAAAAATTTCCCTGACTTTTAACAAAAATTTCCTAACAATTCCAGGTTTTCCAGGTAGGGTAGACACCCTGTTCATATTGCTATTTAATATACATATTATTAGTATTTCATAATTATAATATTTAATAAATCATATTAATATTAACTAATTAGGTAATAAGGAAAACGTACCAAAGATTTTGGTTTAATTTGCAAAAAAATTTGAAATCTACGAAATTGGTGACCAAAGTTGAAACAATAATAATAGTAATAACGAGTTTAGAATTTTTGTCCAAGAAAAGAATTTATTCCATAAAACTGATGTGTTGCTCTACGTACGTTTTATATATGCGTGTATATACCGGGTACACCAAAAAGGTAAACAAATATTCTCGAATTGGAATTTTACTATTTAGATTAATAAGAATATTTTAAATTAGAAATATAAAAAGTATTGTAGCTTCACCGAGAAGAAATAATTACTTAATTTGACTTTTTCAAAAGAAATGATCTGTAGATCAAAGAAAAACAATTTGAAAGTGAAATTATTTATTTGCTAATTTTTGATGTACCTTTTGCACATATTAATGTATGTATACTATAGACAATAATCAATCCCTGTCCCTTCTCTAACAGGGTATTCTTCCTGTATAATCTTCGTAGAAATTATATTTAAATCGCATTCTCTTAAATCTAAAAATGATCGCATTGTTGATATAAATTCCGGATACAGTAGGAAGAAATTCAGTTGATAAAATATCATTACAATATCAACAATATTCATTTAATCTGCGAGATTTATTTAGCGAAATGGGATACATATCTAGAACTTAATAATTCTAAGATTCTTATTATAATATTCTAGTTAATCTTTTAATATTACAAGCACTGATCTCACTTTTATTATGTCGTTTGGAAGATGTCTACGTGCGAAAACTATGTGCACAAAGAACGGGTAAATAAAATCGCATTCATTCCAAAAAGAAGTTTTCAAATTTATTAAATAACTTTGAAAAATCCCGAAAAAAAGTGGAAGATTCTAAATTAAAAGTAGAAAGGTTAAAAGCAAAAAGTACTTGAAAATACGATAAATATGAATTTCTTAATGTTCAGATTAATAATATTAAATCTAAGATAATTCTCAAGGAACACTTCTAAATACTTTCAATCGGTTTGCAGCTTCCCATATTTAATATTTACAATGCTTAACACTATTTTGTATTTTCCACTTTGACTGGAGACGAAAAAGAAATGGAAAATGTGAGACTTAAGTAATATGTACAGATTTATTGAAAATAATTTTTTTTTTAAGCTTAACACTGAGAGGAAATTTGAAACACAAGACTGAATCGACAAAATAATAAAGGGTAGAGAAGCTGGTATACGGGGGACATCTTATTTACAAGCAATGAAATATTCGTCCTTAATCAACATTGCATAATCGGTACTTTCTTTTTCTGTATTAGGAAAAAAATTCCTCAGGATCGGTTCAGTCCAAAAATCAAAAATTACTTTTGATTTTCATTTCTGAGTAAGTGTGACTTTGTAATTACACTATACACATTTTGATTTCGCCTCTTTTCATTACGTTATTCTGCTCAGTCCAACAAATAACAGTGCGAAGTCTCAGTCGATTCTCAAAAATCTCATTAAGTTAGATCAGGGTGTCCACCCGACAGATAATTTTCGATTCCCGGTCATTTTCCGGTTTTATCCCGATCAATTTAAAAGAGTTCAAACAATTTTTAAAGATTTGAAGAGATTTCTCAATTTTTTTTTAAAGATTTAAAAGATTTCTAATTTGGAACATCAGATAATTTACGGTGATAAGATTTACAATTTTGGATTTGAACAGGAAGTTTCAAATTTTGGCACATTTTTGTACGTACGAAAAAAGGATTTTGAAATTCAAAAAAATTCTGTTTTGGAACAAAAAGTTTTCAATTTTATGTAACAGGATTTTTTTTAGTAAATTCCCTTTTTATAAATAAGAATTAAAATCACTTTCAAAAATTAACTATTCACAATTAGAGAAATTTTATAATTGGATTTTCAACAGGTGATTTTTTAAGGGTTGAAGGGTCAACTGTTAAAAATTGAAGAAAATTGGAAATCCAGCTGCTCAAAATTAAATTTTCGACACCTGAATTTTCAATGTTAAAAATTCCATGCTCAATTTTTTCATTTTTTTTCATTTTCCAACAATTGAAATTCCCTGTTTTAAGTCAGAATTTTGAAATTCCCTGCTCTTAGTCAGAATTTTATTTATTCTTAAGATCAATTTGTATTGTAATTTTAAAATTTCGTAAATCTTTTTTTTTCATATTTGGAAGAGGGAAATTTCAAATTCGGGCAAATTTTTTTTGCGAAAAAAAAGAATTCTTAAATTCAAAAAAATTCTTATTTGGAACCAGGAACTTTCAAACTCATGAAACAGGAATTTTTTGTAAATTCCTTTTTTTATGAACAAGAATGAAAATTATTTTCTAAAACTTCCTGTTCCATGTTAAAAATTACCTATTCAAAGACAAAATTATAATTTTTTAAAAAATTCCCTGTTTCATAGTTAAATTAAAATTCTTTACATATTAAATTTTCAACAGTTTAATTTTCAAGAGATGAAGTTGACAGTCAACTATTGAGAATTAAATTTGAAATTTTCAACAGCTGAATTTTCAAATATTGAAATTTCCATTGTAAATTTTTTTAATTTTCGTCATTGTTCAACTGTTGAAACTTCAAGAAAAATTCGAATTTAGTAAATAATTTCATACAAGAATTTAATAAATAAATATTTTATTATATAAAAAAATTTGAAAAAAGTATTTTTTTAGAAAACTGGTAGTTATTGTCAACTAATGTTTTGGAAAATTGATAGTAATCTAATGGACTCCCAGTAGGGAATTTATGAGAAATCAGAATTATATTTACAAAATTTTTTACTATAAATCAGAAATATAGAAACACCATTTTTTTTTTAAATTTAGAAGCGAAAAGTTTCAATTTCTAAAAAATTGTTATTTGCAAAAAAAAACAAGAATTTTTAAATTCAAAAAAATGCTGAGTTGGAACAAGGTAATTTTAAAATTTAAGGCATTCTAATATCGAACAGGAGTTATTTTTGTAAATTTCCTTTTTATAAATCAGAATAAAAATTATTTTCCAAAATTTCCTGTTACACGTAAAAAATGACCTTTTCCAAGACAAAATTGAATTGTAAACTTCTTAATTTCTATTTTCAAATTCTTAACGAAATTCCCTGTTCCAAAGTAAAAATTGAAATTCTTAATGAAATTTCCTGTTCTGAAGTGAACCTGAAATAAAAATTATAATTCTTTACGAGATAAAAAAAAAATATTGTCAAAATTGTCCCTGTTCCAACTCAGGATCATAAACCTTTTAGAAAATTATAATTCTTTAGGGAAATTTCCTGTCCCTAAAATAGGGATAATTTTCGAAAATTCCCTTCTTATAAATCAGAATGAAATTATTTTCAAAAATCTCCCGTTTCATGTCAAAAATTATCTATTCCAAGACAAAATTACAACTCTTTACGTAATCCCCTTTTTCAAAGTAAAAAATATAAATCTTTAAGGGAATTTTTTAAAAATATTATATTTATTTATCCCCCGCCTATATTATAATTCTTTTTAAAAATTCCCCACACCAAGTCACAATTAAATTTATTTCCAAAATTCCCTGTTCCAAGTAAGAATTGTATTTATTTCAAACATTTTCTATTATAATTCAGAAACATAGTAATTCTCTTTCATTAAAATTTGAAAGAGAGAAGTTTCAAATTCTTTCAAATTTTTATTTGCAAAAAAAAATCTTTAAATACCAAAAAATTCTGATTTAGAACAACGAATTATTCGCGTAAAAAATTACCTATTCCAAGACAAAATATAATTCTTAACGAAACTTCCATTTCCAGAGTCAAAAATGTAAATCTTTAAGGGAACTTTAAAAAATATTTTATTTCTTTATTCCCCGCCTGAATTATAATTATTTTAGGAAATTCCCTATACCAAGTCACAATTGAATTCATTTTATTCACTTACAAAATTTTCTGTTATAATTCATAAATATAGTAGTAACTTCCTTCTTCTGAAATTTGGAAGATGAAAGTTTAAAAGTCTGGAAAATTTTTATTTGAAAAAATAAATTTTTGGATTTAAATAAACTTTAATTCGGAAAAAGAAATTTTTGAATGACGAAGTTTGACTTGAAACAGGGATTGCGTTTGTAAATTCCCTTTTTATAAATCATAATGATATTCATTTCCAAAATTCCCTTTTCCAAGTAAGAATTATATTCAATTAAAACATTTTCTATTGTAATTCAAAAATATAGTAACTTCCTTCTTTTAAAATATGGAAGAGGTAAGTTTAAATGTTTGGTAAATTTCTATTTGAAAAAAAATGTTTGAATTCAAATTCTAATCTGAAAAAAGAAATTTTCAAAATATGACGAATTTTGACTTGGAATAGGCATTATCGCTTTTGTAGATTCCCTTTTTATAAATCAGAATTATATTCATTTCCGCAATTCCCTGTTCCAAGTAAGAATTATATTTATTTCAAACATTTTCTATTATAATTCAGAAACATAGTAATTCTCTTTTACTAACATTTGGGAGAGGGAAGTTTAAAATTTTTCCAAATTTTTATTTGCAAAAAAAAATCATGTTTAAATTCGAAAGAATTCTGATTTAGAACGAATTATCCATGTCAAAAATTACCTATTTCAAGACAAATTTATAATTCTTTACGAAATTCCCATTTCCAATGTGAAAAATATAAGTCTTCAAGGGAATTTTAAAAAATATTTCATTTATTATTTTTCCCTCTGTATGATAATCATTTTAGAAAATTCTTTGTATCAAGTCACAATTAAATTCATTTCCGAAATTCCCTGTTCCAAGCCAGAATTTTATTTATTAAAAACATTTTTTATTATAATTCAAAAATATAGTAACTTCCTTCTTCTGAAATTTGGAAGAGGTAAGTTTAAAAGTCTGGACAAATTTTATTTGAAAAAAAAAAGAATTTTTGGATTTAAAAAAATTTTAATTTGGAAAAGGAAAATGTCAAATTACGAATTTTGACTTGAAACAGGGATTGCTTTTGTAAATTTCCTTTTAATAAATCAGAATGATATTCATTTCCAAAATTCCCTTTTCCGAATAGGAATTATATTTATTTGAAACATTTTCTATTATAATTCAGAAATACGGTAAGTCACTTTTACTAAAATTTGGAAGTTTAAAATTCTTTCAAATTTTCATTTGCGAAAAAAAAGAAATTTTTAAATTCCAAAAATGTCTGATTTAGAACAACGACTTATTTCATGTCAAAAATTATCTATTCCAAGACAAAATTACAACTCTTTACGTAATCCCCATTTTCAAAGTAAAAAATATAAATCTTTGAGGGAATTTTCAAAAATAGTTTATTTATTTATTCCCCGTCTTAATCCAGAATTATAATTTATTTAGAAAATTCCCCCTACCAAGTCAAAATTAAATTTATTTCTAAAATTCCTTGTTTCAAGACAGAATTTTATTTAAAACATTTTTTATTATAATTCAGATATACAGTAACTTTCTTCTTTTAAAATTTTTAACAGGGAAGTTTAAAAGTCTGTCAAATTTTTATTTAAAAAAAAAAAAGAATTTTTTGATTTCAAAAAAATTCTGATTTAGAACAACGAATTATTCATGTCCAAAATGACCTATTCCAAGACAAAATTATAATTCTTCACAAAATTCCCATTTCCAAAGCCAAAAATATAAATCTTTAAGGGAAATTTCAAAAATATTTTATTTATTTATTCCCCGTTTGAATTCATAATAATAATTCTTTTAGAAAATTACTTAATACCAAGTCACAATTAAATTCATTTCCAAAATTCCCTGTTCCAAGACAGATTTTTATTTATTTAAAACATTTTCCATTATAATTCAGAAATATAGTAATTTCCTTGTTCTAAAATTTGGAAGGAATAAGTTTAAAAGTCTGGTAAATTTTGATTAAAAACAAAAGAATTTTTTAATTCAAACTTATTCTGATTTGGAATAAGAAATTTTCAAAATATGACAAATTTTGACAATTTTTATAAATCAAAATGATACTCATTTCAAAAATTCCCTGTTCTAAGTAAGAATTATATTTATTTAAAACATTTTCTATCATAATTCAGAAACATAGTAACTCATTTTTTCTATTCACGTCAAATTTACTTATTCCAAGACAAAATTATAATTCTTTATGAAATTCCCTGTTCCAAGGAAAAATTATAATTCTTAACGAAATTTCGAATTCTAAATTGAATCTAAAATGAAAATTATAATTCTTTACTACTAATTCTTTTTATTTATAATTCTTAAAAAAATACCTTCGTTGCAAATGTAAAATTGTAATTTTTTGTTAAAACTTTCTGTCTCAACATCAAAATTTTAATTCGTTAGAAGAATTATAATTCTCGTAGAAAATTGTGATTCTTTTGGAAAATTTCCTATTCCAAGTGAGACTTATATTCTCATAAATTCCCTGTTCCAACTCAGAGTTAAAATAATAAAACATATGAAACTACTTTTAATTTGCATATCAGTCTATTCGCGGGAAAAGTTCCGGTTCTCCAGATTTCTTGGTCAGGTGGACACCCTGGAGATGAGCAAATTGTCAACGTAAACTTGACATGCGTAATTGTCATGTAAATGTGTCAATACATAATTAAAAGGGCCTCAATACGAAAGCACATCCTTCGTATGATTACGACTCTAAATATCATATGAACGATTTCTCTAGAAACTGTCATAAAATATCGCATCAAGCTGCGATTTTCAGTTTCTATCGAAGTTGCGAGATCAATTAATGCGAAGCAAACATATCGCCGCTACTTAAGTGGATCTGTTCAACCCCCAAACAAATACTGGTGTTTCATATCTATAAATCCAATTTTCACAACATCATTCCTAAAAAAGCGCCCCGATATTCACGGATATTTGACCAAATTCGAGTACGTGTATGTATTTCTCACGGAACTTTGATCAATTCTTCTGAAAGCGGCTCTACAAAATTTCCAGAACTTTCAGAGAAATTCTGTTATCGAGGGAGTTTCGAGAAACATTCTCAAAAATTAATAACAAACTGGAAGAATCGGTTGGCTTCAGCTTTTCCTTGTACGTTTCTAGTAAAAATATCGAAAAGCGGTACGTGATGAGTTCTGAAAGCTCGTTCTGAAAGCTCGTTCTTTACATCGTCATTTCACTTTCTTGGGTGAAAAGTCTTGTACACATAAAAAAAGACAAAGTCTTTTATAAGTACCTCACTTGATCATCAAAAATCCTTGAACGTTCACAATAAACTTGTCGAAATTGTCTCTAAATTTCAGCCTTTGAAGACGTTCGGTATTTAACTCAATATTCGAAGTCAATTCGGTAAAAGCTGCCGCCAGTCTCTCGGCCACCTGTGAATCTGTCTGTGAATCTAGAAGACTTTGTACAAGCTGCTGATACTGCTCTTGATAGCAGCAGATTAAATAATAAAGTGGTATGCTAGTGTGGGATATGAGGTCCGAATTAATTTGATGAGAGAGAATGAGGTTCATCAGAAGCTGCAATGATAAAAAATTATTATTAATATCATTATAAATATAACCAGTTGTGTAGTCCTAAAAGAGAATGTGGCCTGGCGGCATTTTCAATAAACAACGTTTAAAAAAATTTAATTAAATAAATAAACTATGAAATAAAATAAACTCGCTGAAAAACTAAGGCGGTAACAAGGAGGGGGTGTAAGTAAAAATAAAGTTAGGAACTAATACGAATTAGAACTTCAACCCAATAAGGAAATTTAACTATATTTTTGGGCAAAAAGTTAATTTTTTTATTGAAAAAGCTACTACTATATTTTTGGTTCGTAATTCTTATCGTTTGGTTAAAAAGTCTACTATATGATTGAAAATTTAATTATTGTTTAAGTCATATTCTTTATCAAAAATTCAACTACTTTGTTGAAAATTCATTTTTTTTTTGTTGAGGATTATCTCTTTTGTTGAAAATTTAACTTTTTTGACGAAAGTTCGTTTCATATTTGGTTGGAAATACAAATTTTAAACTATTAAGCTTTTCCATTTTTTGTTAAAAATTTATTTTTTTAGTTAAAGATTCCTCTTTTTTAGTTAAAAGTTAAATTTTTTGGTTGAAAATTCGTCTTTCTTGATAGAAATTTAATTTTCTTGGTTGAAAATTTATACATTTTGGTTAAAAATGTAATTGTTTGGTTGAAATATCAACTGTTACATGCTTCATTGAGACTTCATCTTTTCTGGTTGAAAAGTTGATTATTTGACTTAAAGTTGAACAACTTTGTAAGAAAATTAATTTTTTTATTGAGGATTCATAATTATAGTTTAAAATTCCAATACTTGCTTTTAAATAAAATTTTACGTCAGAAATTCGGTTTTGTAGAGAATTCATCCTTCGGCTTGGAAATTCAAGAATTGGGTAGAATATCGAACTGTTTGGTTGAGAATTAAAATTTTGTTAAAAAATCATATTTTTGGGTAGAAAATTAAACTTTTTTGTGGATATTTATTCTTTTTGTCTTTAAAATTAAACAGTATTGTTGAATATTTAACAACTTTATTAAAAATTCATTTTTTGTTTATTAAAAATTATTTTTTATTTAATCTGAAAATTTAAATATTGCATGTTTGTTTATAACTTTATCTTTTATATCGGATAAGTTGGAAATTCGTCTTTTTTTAAGGAAAATTAATCTTCTTGGTCGAAAATTCACCTTTTTGTTTGAAAATTTAACAACTTTGTTGAAAATTCACTTTTTTTTGTTAAAAATTATTTTTTTTTGTATGAAAATTTAACTAATCTATGCTTGGTTAAAAATTAATCCTCCATATTAAATAAGTTGGAAATTTGTATTTTTTTATAGAAAATAATCTTATTGGTCGAAAATTCACTTTTTGGTTGAAAATTTAATAACTTTTTAAAAAATTCATTTTTTTTTGTTAAAAATTATTTTTTATTTAATCTGAAAATTGAAATATTTCATGTTTCGTTATAACTTTATCTTTTATATAGGACACGTTGAAAATTCGTCATTTTTTATACAAAATTAATCTTCTTGGTCGAAAATTCACCTTTTTGGGTAAAAATTTAACAACTTTACTAAAAATTCATTTTTTTTTGAAAATTATTTTTTTTTATTTGAAAAATAAACTATTCCATGTTTGGTTAAAATTTTATCCTTTATATTCAATAAGTTGGAAATTCGTCTTTTTCGTTAGAAGATTAATATTTTTAGTCAAAAATACACATTTTGGTTGAAAATTCAACAACTTTGTTGAAAATTCATTTTTTTTGTCAAAAAATTTTTTTTTATCTGGAAATTGAACTATTCCATATTTGGTTAAAACTTTATCCTTTATATTGGATAAGTTGGAATTCGTCTTTTTTGATAGAAAATTAATCTTCTTGGTCGAAAATTCACCTTTTTCTTTAAAAATTTAACCACTTTATTGAAAATTTATTTATTTTTTGTTAAAAATTATTTTTTTTTTAATCTGAAAGTTCAACTATTCCATGTTTAGTTAAAACTTCATACTTTATATTTGATAAGTTGTAAATTCGTCTTTTCTGATAGAATATTAATGTTCTTAGTGGAAAATTCACCTTTTTGGTTGACAATTTAACAATTTTGTTAGAAATTTATTTTCTTTGTGAATATTTTTTTTAATATATATATATTTTTTTTTTTAAATTTAACTATTCCATGTTTGGTTAAAATTTTATCCTTTATATTGAATAAGTTGGAAATTCGTCTTTCTTGATAGAAAATTAATCTTTTTACTATAAAATTCACATTTTGGTTGAAAATTTAACAACTTTGTTGAAAATTTCTTTTTTTTGTTAAATTTATTTTTATCTGAAAATTTAACTTTTCCATGTTTGGTTAAAACTTTATCCTTTATATTGGATAAGTTAGAACGTCGTCGTTTTTGATAGAAAATTAATTTTCCTGGGCGAAAATTCCTCTTTTTAGTATGAAAATTAATCAATTTTGTTGAAAATTCTCATATCTTGTTACATGGTGTAGTTCTGGGTAGAAAATTATCCTTGTTTGTTGATAGTTCAACTTTTTTGTTGAGAATTGATCTACTTAAAAATTCATTTTTCTTGATTGAAAATATATTTTTTGTTAAAAATTCATCTTTACCAATTTAAAAGTCCACTATTTTCTAAAACATTCGACCGTTTCGGTTAAAAACTTTACTCTTTAGTTGAAAATTCATCTTTTATGGTAGAAAAGTCATCTTTCTTGGTTGGTTCTTAATAAAATTTTAATTTCTTTTGTTAAAAAATTTGACTGATTGAAAAAGTATCCTTGTATGCTGAAAATTAAAGTATTTAGATAGAAACTGGAATATTTTGTTAAAAATCTAATCATTTTTGTAAGATTTATTTATTTTTTTAAAGTCATTTTCTTTCTTGTTTGAAAACTAACTTTTTTGTTAAAAATATTCAACTACTTTTAAAAAAAATTAAAAACGCATCTCTTTAGTTAAAAATTAACCTGCTTTGGTTAAGGGCTCAAGTATTTTCTTGAACATTTCTTTTTTGTTGGTTAAATCTAACCATTTTTTATTTAAAATTAAAAATTTTGTTTGTTCAAAATTCAAATCCTTCATCGAAATTTGAAATAATTTCTTAAAAGTCCATTTTTTTGAAGATTCATAAGTTTAGTTAAAAATTCTTTTTATTTTAGTTGAAAATCAATTTTTTAACTGAATAATTAATTATTTCGATGAAAATTTAACTCCGTGGTTGGAAGTTGAAATACTTTTTTTAAGGTTCTTTTTATTGGTTGCAGATTCATAATTTTAGATAAAAATTCATCTATTCAGTTGAAACTTTTAACTGATTGGTTCAAACTTAACTTTTTTGTTTCATATTCTCGGGTTGAGAATTCTGCTGTTTTGTAGAACATTTTTTAAAATTGAAAATTAGTTTTCTTAAATGAAAATTTAATAGATCCATTTTGGTTAAAAATTAATCAAATAAAATGTGGACTGACATCACATCCATTGTTCAAACTATTTAGTTGAAGATCTATGTAATTTGTTGAAGATTCGCCTTTTTTCGTAGGAAAATAATCTTCTTGATTGAAAATTCAACTATATGTTTAAAAATGTATGCATTTTGTGGACAATTCGTTTTATTTCGGTTAGGAATGAGTTTTTTAAATAATATAACATAATAACATAATTTTAGTTAAAAATTTGTTTTTTTTTTTTTTTTTTTTTAAATTTTTTAAAT
>JAUELO010000179.1:33996654-34015873 GCA_032357855.1 Amphibolips quercusostensackenii | reverse complement strand
AACGAAAGTGTTAAATTTTTAAACTAAAAAAAAAATTTTTAACCAAGAAGGGTGTAGTTCAATTTTCATTGAGAAGAAATAATTATGAATGAAAAAAAACGAACTTTCTACAAAACAGATTAATTTTGTACCAAATAGTAAAATTTTATACCAAATTGTGGAATTTTCAAACCAAAAAGTCGAATTTCTACAAAATATTTAAATTTTCGACTCAGAAATGTAAATATTCAACAATAAAGTTAACTTTCAACACAACAGGGGAATTTCCTACCAAAAGACACATTTTTAACCAAATACGTGAATATTCAATTCAGATTAATTTTCAACAAGAAATTAAATAGTTCAATTTTTAGTTTAAAAAATCAATTGTTAACAAAATAAACACAAATTTTAAACAAATACCAAAAATGCAACTTTTAACAGAATATATAAATTTTCAACAAAATAATGGAATTTTCAACTAAGAAAGACAAATTTTCAACCAAGAGATGAATCTCCGAACCGAAAGGACGAATTGTCAAAAGAATAGTTTTTAACAAAGAAATATTCTTTAGTCAAGAAATAAAAAAAGTTTCCAAATAAATTTTGGAATTTTCAAGTAAAAAAAAATTCAACAAAGGAAATGAATTCACAACGAAATAATTGAATTTTCAACTAAAAAACGTAAATTTTCAACCTAAAAAGGAATAGTTACATTTTTTTAGAAAAAAAATTAATTTTGAACCAAAAAAATATAAATTTTCAACCGAATAGTTCCATTTTCAACCACAGAGATAAATTCAGCAGATATATTCAGCATAATTAAAATTTGTACTTGACATGAGCAAAAGTAACTTTACTGTCAAATATCAACCAAAAGTTGTATTTTTGCAACAGGTGAAAAATTACTATTATTCAATATTTTCATTGCATTATTTAAATTCAATTATTATTTTTGAAAAGCGAAACTTATTGAAAAATATTAATTTAAAAAAAAAATGAAAAAATTAAAATTTAGTTAAAATAATCAATTTTTAAAAAGAAAAAAGGGGAATTTTCAACAAAATAGTTAAATTTTCAACCAAAGCGATGAATCTTCAATTAAAAACGAATTCTTAACGAAAAGTGTGATAGTTGATATTTTCACCGAAAAATATTTTAATTTTTAATCAAAAACAGTTAAAACAAACCAAAAAATAAGAATTTTCAATAAATTATTTTAATCATTAACAAAAACAGAACTATTTTTAAACAAAAACAGAGTAATTTTTAAACAAAAAAAAAAGAAATTTTTGAAAAAAAAAAGATGAATTTACGACAAAAAATATGCATTTTCTATCAAAATAATGGACTTTTCAATCCAAAATATGCGACAAGTAAATTTCAACTAAAAAAGACCCATTTTCTAGCAAAACTGAAATACCTAAATTTTCAGCCAAAAAAATGCATTTTCAAACAAAAAAAAACGAATTTTCGACAAAATAGTTAATTTTTCAAGTAAAGGAATTAATTTTTAACTAAAATAATGAATCTTCAATCAAAAAGACGAATTCTTAATAAAATAGTTGAATTATAAACCAAACAGATGAAATTTCAACCAAGAAGGTTGAATCTTTATAAAAAAAGATAAATTTTGGATAAAAAACGGAATAGTTGAATCTTCATTTAAAAGAAATTAATTTTCGATAAAGAAAACTAATTTTCAATCGAGGAATTGAATTTTTAACCAAAAAGATTAGTTTTCAACACAATACATGAATTTTCAACTGAATTTTGAAGTTTAAAAAAAATTTTCAACCTAACAGTTAAATTTTCAACTAAAGAAATGAATTTTTAACCAAAAAGGTGAATCAGTCACTAAGAAGATTAATATTCTACCACAAAAGATAAATTTTCAACACAATGGAAAAATTTTTAACCAAATAGCTAAATTTTGAACAAAAGAATATAAATGTTAAACCGAACATGGAATACTTCAATTTTCAGTTTAAAAAATTAATTTACAACAGCAAATTTTCAACAAAATAGTTAAATTTTGAAGAAAAAAAAATCTTTCAACTAAAATGATGAATCTTATTAATATGACTTTACTTTTTAACATCTGATGTTAGTTTCAATGGTTTCATTCATGGTTTCGTTCTTGAAAAATTATTGTAAATTAAACAATTTTGAAGGAATATGCATTGAAAATATTAACTTGTAAAGAATTGGAAGCTTCAAATTAATTAATTTTACAACTTAATAATGGGCTACTTTCAATTTTAGAGAGTTTAAATAAGAAAAACGTTGAACTTCAATTGCTGAAAAATGTTAAAATATAAATTTATAGTCTATAAAATTTGAAATTCAAATCTTTCAAAACGTAATAATTAAAAATTTCGAAAAAGTATTAATAACTGAATATTTTGTAACTAACTTTCCAAATTTACAAGGCCCTTTCTACTACTAGGTTGGAAATGAAACTACTTTTTCACAAATTCATCTTTTCGGTTGTGAAAACGTTTTTTTTTTTTTTGTTGAAAATTAATTTCATTAACTGAAAGTTTAACTATTACGTTTTTGATTGAAAATTTGATTCTTTTTTGGTTGAAAATTTAACAACTTTTTAGAAAATTCATCTATTTTGTTGAAAATTGGTCTTTCTGGCAGATAATTATTCTTTTTGGTTGAAAATTCAAAACTAAATTTTCCACAGACGAATTTGCTACAAAATTCAACAATTGAATTTTCAACCGACGAATTTTCTACAAAATTAAACTGTTGCATTTTTGACTATACTGCGCATTTAAAATGGAAAATTGTTCTATTTTTCAATGCAAGAGTCGACCATTTCTAAATTTAGAACGTACAGAATTGAAATTTTTAAATTTGAATTGCTGAAAAATGGTACAATATTACAGTTAAAGCTTTTAAAATTAAAAAATTAAATCTTTCAAATCTTGAAAAATTAAAAAAGGAAAAATAATTTAAAAATTTCAAAAAAGCATTGATAAATTTTAGTTACTTTGAAGTTATTTTGTGTTTTTTACATATTTCCTACTAAGAGAGGTTTTTGGATCAGTTATGGGTAGAAAATTAATCTTTTTTGATTAAGGATTTAGCTATTTTATTTAAAAATCATATTTTTTGGTTGATTGCAACTTTGATTTCACATTATAGAATACCTTATAGATACATTTTGTTAAAAATTCATATTTTCGGTTTGAAAATGCAATTGTTTTGTTAAAAATTCGTCTTTTTGATTTGAAAATTCAATAATTCAGGGGACACTTTTTTTGCCTCTTGGTTTGAAATTCGGTTTTTTGGTTTTAAAAATTTATCTCTTTTGGTAAAAAAATGTAATTTTCTTTGGTTGAAAATTCTAATATTTTGGTAGAAAATTGAGTTTGTTTGGTTGATGATTCAGCTATTTTGTTGAAAATTCGGCTTTTTTGGTTAAAAATCCGTATTTTTTTGTTTCAAAATTAATTTTTTTCCTACTAAAAATGTAACTATTCCCTTTTGGGTTGGAAGTTTACCTTTTATTAGAGGAAAATAAAACTATTTCGTTGTAAATTCATGTATTTTGTTGAAAATTCGTCTTTTTTACTTAAAAATTCAAAAATTCGGTTGAAATATTTTCTATTTCTTTCTTAGTTTAAAACTTTAACACTTAAGTTAAAAATTTGTAGAAGCAGAAATATAAAAACTAAAAATTAATCAAATAAAATTTGGACTCTTGGAAATTCGTCGTCTATGGCTAAAAATTAATTTCTTTAACTGGAAATTGAATCTAGTTGAATATTCCGCTAAAACTTTATCTCACTGGTTCAAAATTATTACATAGTTTTAAATTTTTATTTAACTATTTAATTTTTAGTCTGAAATTGATCTCAGTTAAAAATTCTCCTATTCTAGTTAAAGATTCATAATTTTGATTGAAAATTCATCACTTTTGTTGTAAATTGAACTATTTTTTTTAATTCTTTTTTTTTTAACTGAAAATTTAACTAATCCAGTTAAATATCCAGCTGAAAATGTATCTTATTTATGAAAAGTTAATATTTTTAAATGAAAATTTATGTATTTAATTTTTGGTTTAAAATTGATCTTTATAGTAAAAAATTCGCCTATTCCAGTTGAAGATGCATCATTTTAGTTGAAAATTCATCACTTTAGTTTAAAATTGAACTATTTTGTTAATGAAACTTCAACTTCGTTTTGTTAAAAATTAATTATTTTAATTGAAAATTAAACTATTTACGCCTCGGTAGAAAATATACCTTTTTTAGTTAAAAATTCAACTATTTGGTGAAAAATTAATTTTTTTAATTTAAAAATAAGCTATTCAGATTTTGGATGAAAATGTATCTTTTTTATCTAAAATTCATCTTTTTTCTTAAAAATTGTACTATGACAGTTAAAAATTTATCAATTTAGTTAAAAATATACCTTTTTTGGTTGAAGATTCATTGTTTTGATTAAAAATTCATCTCTTTTGTTAAAAATTGACTTACTACGTTAAAAATGTATGAGTTTTATTTTTTGCTAAAAATTAATATTTTTTAACTCATCCAGCTGAATATTCCATTATTGATTAATCGGTAATTCATCCCTTTCGTGTAAAATTAATTTTTAAAATTATAAATAAAACTATTCAATTTTTGGTTGAAAATTCATTATTTTGTTTGAAAATTTAACTATTCCATTTTTGGTTCAAAATGTATCTTTTGTAGTTGGAAATTCGACTGTTTGGTTCAAAATTCAATAGTTTGGTTGAAAATTAATTTTTTAAATTTAAAATTAAGCTGTTCAATTTTTGGATAAAAGTGTACCTTTTTTTGTTCCAAATTTAAGTATTATGTTAAAAATTATTCTTTTTGGTTTAAAATTCAACTCTTCCAGTTTAATATTAATCACTTTTGTTGAAAATTTATCATTTTGTTTGAAACTTTAACTATTTCTTTTTTGGTTGAATATTAAACAAATTTAATTAAAAATTCATCTCCTTCGTTAAAAATTAATTTTTGTAATACAAAATTAACCTATTCAATTTTTGGATGAAAATGTATCTTTTTTAGTTGAAAATTCATATTTTTGTTTAAAATTAAACTATTTCAGTTGAAAAACCATTTATCTTCTTGGTTGAAAATTGATCTCTTTCGTCGAAAGATAATTTTTACAATGGAAAATTAAACTACACAATTTTTGGTTGAAAATGTATCTTTTTGGGTTAAAAATTCGTATTTTTGGTTTAAAATTCAACTACATCAGTTAAAGTTTTATCAATTTAGTTGAAAATTCATTATTTTATTTAAATCTTTAACCATTTCATTGTAGGTTGAATATGTATCTTTTCTAGTTAAACATTCGACTGTTTGGATGAAAATTAATTTTTTCAATTAAAAATTAAACTATTCAATTTTTAGACGAAACTGTATTTTTCTTTTATTCAAAAATTCAAGTATTATGTTGAAAATTCATCTTTTTGGATGAAAATTCAACTAGTTGAAGATTCATCAGTGTAGTTAAAAATACATATTTTTAAGATCATTATTTTAATGGAAAATTAATCTCTTTCGTTGAAAATTCATTTTTTAAATTTAAAATTAGTTTGTTGTACCAAAGCAGTTGAATATTCCACAACTTCAGTTGAAAATTCATAATTTTGTTTCAAACTTTGAGTACTGCATTTTTTGTTAAAAATGTATCTTTTTTAGTTGAAAATTTATATTTTTATTTTTAAATTCAATTATTTCAGTTGAAGATTGATCATTTTAGTTTAAAATTTTATTATTATAATTGAAACTTTAACTATTTTATTGCAGGTAGAAAACGTATATTTTCTAGTTAAAAATTTAAGTATTATGTTGAAAATTCATCTTTTCGGTTGAAAATTGAATTATTCCAGTTGAAAATTCGTCAGTTTAGTGAGAAATACATTTCTTTTGAATTTGTTATTTTAATGGAAAATTCATTTCTTTCACAGAAGATGTATTTTTTGGTTTAAAATTAGTTTTTTGAACTAATGTAGTTAAATATGATTCATTATTTTAGTTGAAAATTCATCATTTTTAACTATTCCATTTTTGGTTGACAATGCATCTTTTTTAGTTAAAAATTCGACTGTTTGGTTGAAAATTAATTTTTTTAATTGAAAATTAAACTCTACAATTTTTGGATGAAAATGAATATCTTTTACAGGGTCCAGACATTTAATTTTTTATTGGCCAACAATTTCTGAAGAAAACCGACTCATGTATAAACATATTCTTAATTTCTTGCGAAGATAAGTCGTCTTTGTGAAATCTTTAGGAATTTTTTAAGGCTTTTGTAAAATTTTCAAAATCCTTGCAATCTTTGTGTAATTTTTTAAAATCTCTTTAAGTCTTCATGAAATAAGTCTTTCTTTGATTTTTGTTTGCGAAATCTTTTGTGTTCGTTTAAAATCACTGAAATCTTTTGAAATTTTCTTAAATGTTTTTCAACTAAAAAAGATTTTTCAGAAATAAAAGAAAACAAATTTGAACAAAATTACGAAATTTTCAAGTTAAAAGGCAAATTTTCAACCCAAATTTTCAGAGTCAAATTTTCAACCCAATAATATGAATTTTCAAAAATTTTCACTAAACAGTTCAATTTTCTACCAAAGTAGACGAATTCTGAACTAAGAAACCTTTTTCAGTCAAGAAAGAAAATAAATTTCAACCAAATCATTGAATTTTCAAGCTACATCGAATTTTAAACAAAAACAGTCGAATTTTCAATCCAAAGATATGAATTTTAAATACAAAAACTAATTTTCCAACCAAATTTTTGAATTTTTTAGCAAAGTATACAAATTTTCAACCAAGAAAGATTTTTTAACCCAAAAAGACGAATTTCCTAAAGAACAATTGAATTTTTAACTAAAAAGAATGATTTTTGAACAAAGTAATTAAATTTTCAAAGAACAGTTCAATTTTCAAAAAAATAATTAAGTTTTCTACCAAACAGTTAAATTTTCAAACTAAAATTCATATTTCTAGAAAAACTGTGAAATTTTTTGATATATTTGAAATATTTGTGAAATTTTGCTTTAATCTTTGTTGTAAAGTCTTTTGTGTTCGTTTAAAATCATTGAAATCTTATCAAATTTGTTGAAACCTTTTGAAATCGTTAAAAAAAATTTGAAATCTTTTAAAATCTTTGAAATATGATGTACTATATTTTATTATTTAACCCTTGTTGAAACCTTTAGAATTCTGGAAATCTTTTGAAATCCGAATAATTTTTTGAAATATTTGTGAAATCTTTTTAAGGTCTTTTGCATTCGTTTGAAATCACTGGAATGTTTGGCATTTTTACTAAATCATTTGAAATTTCCTACAAATTTGGTATCGTTTAAAATATTTGAAATGTTTTGAAATCTTTAAAATCTGCTGTAATGTACTATTGTTGAAATATTTTATGTCCTTGAAAACTTTGAAATCTATTAAAACTTCATGAAATTTTTTGAAATCTTTATGAAATTTTTTAAATATTTTTGAAACCTTTCTTCAATCTTTGCTCGTAAAATCTTTTCTGTTCGTTTGAAATCAATTAATTTTTTTTAACATTCTAAAATTTGTTGAAACCTTTTGAAATCATTAAAAATATTTTTAATGTTTTGAAATCTTTAAAACTGGTATCCTGTAACTTTCTTGAAATCTTTGAAATTCTTGAAATCCTCATTTTTTCTTTTGAATTCGTTTGAAATCATCGGAGAATTTGAAATATTTGTGTAGTCTTCCTGGAATCTTTTACATTCGTTTAGAATCACTGGAATATTTAAATTGTTTGTGATATCTTATAAAATCTTCTCAAAAAATTTGAAATCGTTTAAAATCTTTGAAATGTTTTGAATAAATCTTTGACATTCTTGTATTCTTTTGAAATCTTCATGAATTTTTTATGAAGTCTTTAAAACTTTTGTGAAATCTTTTGATATCTCCTAAAAAATTTTGAAATCATTTAAAATCATTGAAATGTTTTGAAATCTTTAAAATTCTTGAAATCTTTTGAAATTTCAAAAATTTTTGTGAAATCTTCGAAATCTGATATACACGCCTTTTCCAAATCTTTGAAATCTTTATGAAATGTTGGAAATCTTTGGGAAATTTTTGTAAAAACTTTTTAATTTTCTAAAATTTTTTGCAACCTCTTGAAATCGTTTCAAATGTTTGACGTTTTTTAACATCTTTGAAATCTGGTAAACCGTACCCTTTTTTAAATCTTTGAAATCCTTTAAATCTTTAAAATTTCAAAATGTTTGTGAAATCTTTAGAAATACTTTATAACCTTTTGAAAACAGATGTACACTAAAAACCTAGCGGTCAAGCCCTCGAAAAATCCGTTGCATAGCCATAACTCATTCTAATTCTGAAACTGAATTAAGATTGAAATTTTCAACAAATAATTTTTATAATTCGTAAGTTAAATACCACAACAAAATTTATACTTCAATATTCTATTATGAAACATTTAGATTGAGAAAAAAATTCAAGGGGAATTTCAGGTTTTCAAGATTTTCAAGGTCCCTGGACACTCTGTTTTAGTTAAAGATCCACGTATTATGTTGAAAATCCATCAATTTGTTTGAAACTTTAGCTATTCCATTTTTGGTTGAATTTGTTTCTTTTTTAGTTGAAAATTCGGCTGTTTGGTTAAAAATTAATTCTTGTAATACAAAATTTAACTATTCAATTTTTAGTTGAAAATGTATCTATTCATTTGAAAATTCATATTTTTGGTTTAAAATTCAATTATTTCAGTTGAAAAACCATTTTTCTTTCTAGTTCAAAAATGATCTCTTTCGTTAAACGATGATTTTTATAATGAAAAATTAAACTACACAATTTTTGGTTAACAAATTAATCTTTTTTTTATTGAAAATTCGTATTTCTAGTTTAAAATTTAACTACATTAACTGCAGATTTATTAATTTTGTTGAAAATTGATTATTTTATTTAAAACTTTATCCATTTTATTGTAGGTTGTATATGTATCTTTTTTAGTTGAAAATTCGACTGTTTGGATGAAAATTAATTTTTTAAATTAAAAATTAAACTATTTAATTTTTAAAAGAAAATGTATCTTTTTTATTTAAAAATTCAAGTATTATGTTTAAAATTCATCTTTTTGGATGAAAATCGAACTAGTTGAAGATTCATTAGTTTAGTTAAAAATACATTTTTTTTTTAAATCATTATTTTAATGGAAAATTCATCTCTTTCGTTGAAAATTCATTTTTAAAAATTTAAAATTAGTTTTTTGTACTAATTTTTATTTTTAAATCCAATTATTTCAGTTGAAGATTTATCATTTTAGGGTAAAATTCATCATTATATTTAGAACTTCAAACATTTCATTGTAGGTAGAAAACGCATATTTTCTAGTAAAAAATTCAAGTATTATGCTGAAAATCCAACTTTTTGGTTGAAAATTAAACTATACCACTTGAAGATTCATCAGTTTAGTGAGAAAAACTTTTTTTTTAAGCTTATTATTTCAATGGAATATTCAGCTTTTTCGCTGAAAATGCATTTTTTTATATTTAAAATTAGTTTTTTGAACTAATGCAGTTGAATATTCCGCAATTTTAATTGAAAATCCATCTCTTTCGTTAAAAATTACATATTGCAATGCAAAATTAAACTATTCCATTTTTGATAAAAATTCAACTATTTCAGTTTAAAATTTATCATTTTATTTGAAAATTCATCATTTCATTTAAAACTTAAACGATTTCATTGTAGGTTAAAAATGTATCTTTTTTAGATGAAAATTCCACTGTTTGGTTGAAAATTCATTTGCTAAACTGAAAATTAAACTATTTAATTTTTAGATGAAAATGTATCTTTTTTAGCTGTAAATAATTTTTCTAATGGAAAATTACACTATTCAATTTTTTGATAAAAATGTACCTTTTCTTGGTTAAAAATTCAAGTATTATGTTAATATTTCATCTTTTTGATGACAAAATTAAACTATTTCAGTTGAAGATTCATCAGATGAGTTGAAAATTAATTTTTTCCAAGTTCATTATTTTAATGGAAAATTCATTTCTTTAGCTGCAGATGCATTTTTTTAGTTTAAAATTAGTTTTTTGAACTAATGCAGTTGAATATTCCACAATTTTAATTAAAAATCCATCTCTTTCGTTTAAAATTAATTTTTTAATTTATTATTATTATTATGATAAAAAATCATCTTTTTGCTTTGAAATTACCCAATTTCAGTTTAATATTCATCATTTTAGAGAGAAACTGAGAAACTTACCAACGAAAGATTCAAGAACATCTATAATTTGAGCCTTGACGTCTTCTTGGTGATAGGTCCTCGAAAAAGATTCGTTGGAAACCATTTCTTTAAATCTATTTTGCAAAGGTTGCAGAGTTTGCGACCAGTACTGTTGACTATTTTCGTCTTGAATCGACGCTCCGACCTGGACAACTGCCTTCATCAGACCTCGTTTTGTAATCTGCGGCAAAACAAAATGCGCTTTCGTCGCCAAGTCAACCAATCGGGCAAAGTGTTCCGATTTTAATAAACAAGCAGCTCTGCAATACAAAAAAAAACAATTAATATTATGAATCAATTCAGGGAGTCTACTCAAATCCTGAAAAAAAAAATTCTCTGGCAATTCCAGGTTTTTCCAGGCATTTCAAGATTTTTTCGGATCTAATTTTCCATAGTACGGAGCCATTTGAGTATTTCGTATTTTTTTTTAAACAATCGACTCGAAAACATGTATAAGATTTTACAGGTTTATTATTAATAATATATATTTTCAGTCCTTGTGAGTATCTAAATTTGAAAAAATAGTACTATTCATATGTGAAATTAAGTAACTGTTTTTTCGTTTGTGAAAGTAAATTTATAAAAGGATTAGCGATTTCCTCACGGTAACATTAATTAAATAAATAATACTAAAAATATGATTATTTATTTACTAAATTTGTATCTAAATTCTATGAATCAATTGTTACTTTATCTTCATATACTTGAAATTCAGTGTATAATTAATATATTAATATTTTAAATAAAAGATATTTTGTAGGTGAGTGCACACCCGATAAAAATACGGAAAATAAGGAGATTTTTCAAGCAAAAAAGAAATATATTCTTTCAATTAAAATTAATATACGTTCTATATTAATTTCAATTTTAAAGTTTTGAAATTCCTAATATTTCAACTAAAAATTTATCATTTTCAAGAAGATACATTAATTGAAAACTAAGTATGTAGTTGAATTTTTAAATAAAAAATATGGATTTTCAGGCAAATTGTTGACTTTTTAACCAAAAAAAATACATTTGCAACCAGAAACGAAATAGTAAAAGTTTCAAATAAAACGATGAATGAATTTTCGAATAGAAAAGATAAATTTTCAATCAGAAATTAAATAATTTAATTTTTCATTACAGAAATTAATTTTCAACGAAAGAGACAAATTTTCAACTAAAAAAGATACATTTTTAACCAAAAATAGAATGGTTACAGTTATTTAAAACATGATGGATTTTCAACAAAAATTATGAATGATTTCAACAAAAGAGATCAATTTTTGACTAAAATCATGGAATATTTAACTGGGTTGGTTAAAAAAAAACTTTTAATAAAAAAGGACACAAATTTTCCACAAAATAAGTTAAATTTCAATCAAAGAGATGAATTTCTAACTGGTCTAGTTTAATTTTCAACCAAAAAGATGGATTTTCAATATAATACTTGAATTTTTTAATAAAAAAGATGAATTTTCATCCAAATATTAAATAGTTTAATTTTTCATCACAAAAGTTAATTTTCAACAAAAGAGACGACTTTTCAACTAAAAAAGATACATTTTCAACCAAAAAAGGGAATAGTTAAAGTTTCAAGCAAAATGATGAATCTTTAACTGAAAAAGATAAATTATTAGTACAAAATTAAATAGTTTAATTTTTCATTACAAAAATTAATTATCAACGAAAGGGACAAATTTTCAAATAAAAAAGATACATCTTCAACCAAAAATGTAATAGTTCAAGTTTCAAACTAAATCATGAATTTTCAATTAAAATGATGAATGATGATTTAAACGGAGATTAATTTTCGACGTAAATGATGAAATATTCAACTTGATTAGTTCAAAAAAAAATAATTTTCAACCCAAAAAAAAACACAAATTTTCCACAAAATAAGTCAATTTTCAACAATAGAGATGAATTTTTAACTTGTACAGTTTAATTTTCAACTAAAAACATGAATTTTCAACATAATACTTGAATCTTTAAATTTTCATCACAAAATTTACTAGTTACATTTTTCATTACAAGAATTAATTCTCAACGAAAAGCACGAATTTTCATCTAAAAAAGATACATTTCTGACCAAAAATGGTTTAAGTTTCAAACAAAATAATAATTTTTTAAGTAAAATGATGAATCTTTCACTAAAATAGTGGAATTTTTAACCAAAAATATGAATTTTCAACTAAAAAAGGTAAATTTTCAACCAAAAATTGAACAGCTACATTTCTAATTAGAAAAATTATTTTCAACGAAACAGATGAATTTTCGACTAAAATGGTAAAACATTTAACTAAATTAGTTAAAAAAATTAATTTACAAAAAAGACAAATTTTCATCCAAAAATTAAATAGTTTAATTTTTTATTATAAAAATTAATTTTCAACGAAAGATACGAATTTTCAACTAAAAAAGATCCATTTTTTACCAAAAATGGTTAAAGTTTCAAACAAAATAATGATTTTTCAACTAAACTGATGAATTTTTAACTGCAATAGTGTCATTTTAAACCAAAAATATGAATTTTCAACTAAAAAGGTAAATTTACAACCAAAAATTGAATGGGTACATTTGTAATTTAAAAAATTAATTTTCAACGAAGGAGAAAAATTTTCAATCAAAAGAATGAATCTTTAACAAAAAATGAATTTTTAACAAAAGATTTTAACTTTCAACCACAGTTGAGTTTTCAAAAAAAAAAATTTATTTTTAACTAAACTGATAAATCTTCACCTGGAATAGTTTTAATTGACAAAAAAAAAATGAATTTTCAACGCAATATGTACTTGAATTCTCAACTACAAAAGATACATTTTTAACCGAAAATGGAATAGTTAAAGTTTCAAATAAAAAGATGAATTTTCAACTAAAATGATGAATTTTAAACTAGAACGATGAATCTTCAACTGAAACAGTTTAACTTCAAACAAAAAATATAAATTTTCATCCAAACAAGATAAATTTAAAACCAAAAATGAAACAGTTTCATTTCTAATTTAAAAAATTAATTTTCAAAGAAAGAGATGAATTTTCAATCAAAGGAATGAATCTTCAACAACAAAAAAAAAGAATTTGTAACAAAAGAGTTTAACTTTCAACCAAACAGTTAAATTTTCAACAAAAAATATTTATTTTAACTAAACTGATGATTCTTCACCTGAAGTAGTTTAATTTACAAACAAATAAATGTTCAACATAATAGGTACTTCAATTTTCAACTAAAAAAGATCCGTTTTCATCAAAAAATTGAATAGTTTAATTTTCAATTAAAATATGTAATTAATTTTCAACCGGAAAAAAAGACTTTTCAAAAAAATAGATCAATTTTCAAGTAGAGATGAATTTTCAATCAGAATAATGAATCTTCAACAACCAAAAAATTAATTATTAATAATAAAGTTGAACCTTTGACTAAACAGTTGAATTTTCCTCAGAAAAGATATATTTTTGACCAAATAGTTGAGTTATCAACTAAACAAGATCAATTGTGAATCTAAAATTGAATAGTATAATTTCTGATTTGAAAAATTAATTTTTAACAAAAGAGATGAATTTTCGAATAAAATGATGGAATATACAACTAGATAGGTTAAACAAATTAATTTTCAACAAAAAAAAAAGCAAATTAAGATTATTTTTAAATTAAAACAATGAATCTTCAACCAAAAAAGATGTATGTCAACTAAACTAAGAAATATTCAACTAGTATTGTTCATTTTTTCAGCCAAAAAGATGAACTTTTAACTAAAAAAAAAAAATGTTCATACAAAATATGACAAATATAATTTTCAATTTTAAGAAAAATTAATTTCGTACCAAAGTATTGAATTAAAAAAAAAAAATCAACCAAAAAGGTAATAGTTCAATTTTTAATTTAAAAAATGAATTTCAGCGAAAAAAATAATTTTCAACTAAAATGCTGGAATATTCAATTGCATTAGTTGAAAACATTAATTTTTAACAAAAGATATGAATTTTTAATTAAAACAATGAATCATCAACCAAAAAAAAAAAAGAATTTTTAATAAAAGACCTGCAAACCTACAAACAAGTAGTAGTATTTTTATCAAAAAATATATTTTTTCAACCAAAAATTTAATAGTTAAATTTTTCATTACAAAAATTAATTTTAAACCAAATATATTAATTTTCAAATAAAAAAAACATTTTATACAAAATCTGAATAGTATAATTTTCAATTTAAAAAATTAATGTTGAATCAAAGAGTTGGATATTAAACAAACAAAAAAATTTACCAAAAAGTAAATAGTTCAATTTTTAGTTGAAAAAATTAATTTTTAACAAGAAAAAAATAAATTTTCAACTAAAATGATAAAATATTCAACTGCATTAGCTTAAAAAATTAATTTTCAACAAAAGAGATAAATTTAAAATTAAAATAATAAATCTTCAAGCAAAAAATCAATTTTTAACCAAAAAGTTCAACTTTCAACCAAACAGTTGCATTTTCAACAAAAAGTATTTATTTTTAACTAAACTGATGAATCTGTAACTTATTTTCAGCAAAAAAAAAAAGAATTAAAAAAAGGCAATTTTCAACAAAAGAGGTGAATTTTCAATTACAATACTGAATCCTCAAGCACAAAAATGAATTTTTAATAAAAGAGTTTAATCCTCAACCAAATAGTTTAATTATCAACTAAAGAAGATACATTTTTAGCAAAAATGGAATATTTAAGTTTTTAGTTAAAAAAATTAATTAAAAATAAAAGAATTTTCAACGAGAAAACAGTCAAGTATTCAACCAAAGTTAAATTTTCATTTTAAAAAAGTAACCAATGAGATAAATTTTGGGCGGAATAATCTACAACATTAGCTAAATTTTTAGTTAAAATAATAAAATTAAAAAAATGTATTATAAACAAAACAGTTTAAATTTCAAACGAAGAGATGAATTATTAACCAAAAAAGATGAATTCTTAACAAAAAATGTAATAATTGGTATTTCAATTTCAATTTTGAACTGAAAAATACCAATATTTAAACAAAATTGAAATAGGTAAATTCTCAGTTAAACAAATTAATTTTCAACCAAACTGATGACGTTTCACCTAAAATGATGAATTGTAATGTGGATTAGTTGAATTTTAAACTAAAGAGATTAATTTTCAAATAAAAAAGAAGATACTTTTTCATCCAAAAATTGAATACTTTAATTTTTAATTTAAAAAATTAATTTTCAAAAAAGAAAAAAGCATTTTCAACAACGAAATAGTTAAGTTTTTAACCAAAGTGATGAATTTTCACCTAAAATGATGCATCTTCAACTTACTCTCAGGCAAAAAAAAGAATTAAAAAAAAGTTAATTTTCAACAAAAGAGATGAATTTACAATTGAAATACTGAATCTTCAATCAGAAAAATGAATATTTAATAAAAGAGTTTAATCTTCAATCAAGCAGTTGAATTTTCATAAAAAAAATTTATTTACGACTAAATCGTTGAATTATCAACTGAACCAGATAAATTTTTAGAAAAAATGAAATAGTTAAATTTCCAGTTAAAAAAATTAAATAAAAAAAAAAAAAATTTTTAACAGGAAAATAGTTAAGTTTTCAACCAAAGTTAAATTTTCATTTTAAAAAATTTAACCAAGGATCCAACTGGAAAAGATAAATTTTCAACCATAACTAAAATTGTTAAATTTACAGTTAAAAAATTAATTTCAAACCCAAAAAAAACGAATTTTCAACAAAATAGTTCAATTTTCAACCAAAGAGATGAATCATTTATAAAAAAAAGATGAATCCTTAACAAAAAATGTAATAGTTGGTATTTCAACCATAAAAGATTTTAATTTTAGATCCAAAACAGTGAATTTTCAATCAAGATGATTAACTTTCTACCAAAACGGACGAATTTTTAACCAAATAGTTAAATTTTGAACTAAAAAATATAAATATGAAACGAAAAATTGAATATTTAAATTCTCAGATCAAAAAATTAAACTAAACTAATAAAGTTTTAACTAAAATGATGAATCTTAAACTGGAATAGTTGAATTTTAAATTAAAAAATGCATTTTCAACTGAAAAAGATAAATTTTCAACCATAAATAAAATTGTTAAATTTACAGTTAAAAAATTAATTTCAAAACCCAAAAAAAAAGAATTTTCAACAAAAAAGTTAAATGCAGTAATATAAAGCTACTTCTGAAAATGAAAAAATATTAATTAATTTTATATTACAATTTTTAAAAAATGTAGACACGCTCACGAAAAAATTTCCTGACCTTTAAAAAAATTTCCTGACAATTCCAGGTTTTACTTACTTTGTCTGCGATTCAACCAGCGTAATCAAGAGTTGAATAGTTTCTTTGATTAAGGTTTGTTCTCCTTTGAAAGCGTCAATATTATAATGCACTTTTTCGAGCAAAAAGTTCATAGTCCACAACGCTCCCTGACTGTCTTCGCCAAAAGCTTGCAACAAAGTTGTGCTAATCTCAGAATAGTAATTTTCCTGAGGCATCAAGTAACTCAAGGACCATCTGTGTAAAAACCACATAATTGTGCTGCTCAATTCCGGACTCAAAATATGAGCAGCATTAGCCTTTATTGCTATTTTCTCAATTTCACTCAGACGGAAAATAGCAGCAGTTAATCTAATAACGTGATCTGCTGATTGTTCGGCTCCGCTTATGTCCGAAATATTGCTTTGCGGTGAAGCTAAAAGCTGCAGAGTTGTGTTCACGTCAACTTGTCCATTCTGCATCTGATAAATAAAATAAAATGCTTAAAATAAAGGCTGAAGCTCTAATGAAAACAGGGAAAATAGGGTGATTTTTCACAAAAATAGGGAATATATTCTTTTAAGTCAAATTAATGTGGGCATTATATTAAATTCAATTTTAATATCAATTAAAATTCCTGACACTTCAAGTAAAAATATTGCATTTTCAAGAAGATACATACATTTAAAACTAAATAGTTGAATTAAATAATTTTTTTTATTTCCAATCAAACAGTTGAATTTTCACCTGAAAAATATTAATTTTTAACCAAGTAGTTGAATTTTCAACTGAAAGACACATTTTCAACAAAGTAGTTTAATTTTTAACTGGAACAGGTTCATTTTCAGTTTAAAAAAAGTTTTAACGGAAAAACGAATTTCAAACAAAAAAAAAAACAAAAAACAATTCGACCTTTAATCAAGGAGATGAATTTTTAATTAAAATGACGAATAGTCAATAAAAAAAATTAATTTTAACAAAAGAGTTTAAGTTTCATCCAAGTAGTTGAATTTCCGACTAAAAAGATCAATTTTATACCAAAAAAGACGAATTTTCAACAAAACACATTAATTTCCAACCAAATAATTGAATTTTCAACTACAAACATCAATTTTCAACCAAGTAGTTGAATTTTCAACTTAAAAAGACACACTTTCAACAAAAAATGAAATAATTAAATTTTCGAGCAAAATGTTGAATTTTCAACTAAAATGATCAATCTTTAACTGAAATACTTGAATTTTAAACCAAAAAGAGGATTTTTGAATTGAAAAAGATAAATTTTCAACCTAAAAATGATTAGTTTAATTTTTACTACAAAAAATAATTTTCAAAGAGAGAGATAAATTTTTAACAAAGTAGTTACATTTTTAATTGGATAGGTTCATTTACATTAAAAAGAAAGTTTTAACGGAAAACTGAATTTTTAACGAAATATTTCGATTTTCAACCAAGGAGATGAATTTTCAATTAAAATGACGAATATTTAACCAAAAAAAGTAATTTAAGAAAAAAGTAATTTAAGAAAAAAGAGTTTAAGTTTCAGCCAAGTAGTTGAATTTTCAACCAAAAAGTTCAATTTTATACCAAAAAAGGCGAATTTTTAACAAAATACATTAATTTTCAAACAAATAATTGAATTTTCAACTGAAAATATCATTTTTCAACCAAATGCTTCAATTTTCCACTAAAGTAGTTGAATTTTAAACTAAATGATTAATTTTCCATCAATTTTCAACCTAAAAATGATTAGTTAAATTTTTAACAGGAAAAATTAATTTTAAACGAGAGAAATAAATTTTTAATAAAGTGGTTAATTTTTTAACTAAAATAGAATCATTTTCAGTTTAAAAAAAGGTTTTAGTGGAAAAACGAATTTTTAATCAAATATTTTGATCTTCGACCAAGAAGATGAATTTTCAATCAAAATAATGAATATTCAACTAAAAAAATTAATTTTAACAAAAGAGTTTAAGCTTCAGCCAAGTAGTTGAATTTCCGACCAAAAAGATCAATTTTATACCAAAAAAAGACGAATTTCCAACAAACTACATTAATTTTCATTTGGATAATTAAATTTTCAACTAGAATAGTTGAATTTTGAACTAGAAGATTAATTTTCTATCAAAAAAGATCAATTTTCAGCCTAAAAATGATTAGTTAAATTTTTAACTAGAAAAATTAATTTTCAACGAGAGAAATAAATTTTCAACAAAGTGGTTAATTTTTTAACTAAAATAGGTTCATTTTCAGTTTAAAAAAAAGGTTTTAGCGGAAAAACGAATTTTTAACCAAATATTTCAATCTTCGACCAAGGGGATGAATTTCCAATGAAAATGATGAATATTCAACCAACAAAATTATTCAAAAAAAAAAGAGTTTAAGTTTCAGCGAAGTAGTTTAATTTTCAACAAAAAAGATGAATTTTACACCAAAAAGGCAAAGTTTCACCAAAATACATTTATTTCCAACCAAATAGTTGAATTTTCAACTAAAAAATATCAATTTTCAATCAAATAGTTGATTTTTTAACCAAAATGATAAATCCTTACTGAAATACTTGAACTTTAAACCAAAATATGAATTTTTATTAAAAAAAGATAAATTTTCAACCTAAAATTGAATAGTACAATTTTTAATTAGAAAAAATTGATTGTCAACGAGAGAGATAAATTTTCAACAAATTAGTTCAATTTTTAAC
>JAUELO010000179.1:33962615-33977353 GCA_032357855.1 Amphibolips quercusostensackenii | reverse complement strand
CGTTTAAACTTCCCAACTGAACTAGACAATTTCTTGCATGGTGTGCGAGTTGGGGATTGGTTCGTACTTTCCAGTAGAGAGTGAAGAATAATTCCAAAACTGCTGGGTCGAGAATCACGTCTTTCCACACGGGATTCAAACGCAAGGCTGGACTGTTGTCTGATTCGTAAACAGCTTCGAAAACTCCTATTAATCTTTTTGGCAGTGTTCTAGAGTTAAGGATTGTACTAATAAAAAACTTCACTGTCAAAAATGCTCTCAAAAGAGGGGAAATAGGATGATTTTTATCAGGAAAATAGGGAAATAATTTAAAAAAACATTAATGTAGGTATTATATTGAATTCATTTTGAAACGATTTAAATTCCAAAGATTTCTACAAAAAAAGACCAATTTTCAACCAAATATTTGAACTTTTAACTAAGAAAGATAAATTTTTCACCGAAAACCGAACAGTTCAATTTTCAGTTTAAAAAAATAAATTTTCAACAAAGGAAAACAAATTTAAAAAAAAAAAAGTAAATTGTCAACCAAAGAGATCAATTTTCAAATAAAATGATGAATCTTCAGCCAAAAAATGATTTCTTTATAAAATATTTTAACTTTCAACCAAATATTTGAATTTAAACCAAAAAAGGTGAATTCTACACAAAAAATGTAATAGTTAATTTTCAAGCAAAAAAGATTTTTATTTTAAATACAAAATAATTGAATTCAGCCAAAAAAATAAAGAATTTTTAATAAAATAGTTGAATTGGCAAACAAAAGAAATGAATTTTCAAACAAACAAAAAAGAAAAATTTTCCACAAAACAACTTAGTTTTCAGCCAAATAGTTCAATTTTCAACAAAAGTTGAATCTTCAACTAAAATAGTTGAATGTAAAATCCAACAAATGAATTTTCTACACAATAAGTGAATTTCCAACAGAAAAGTATAATTCCAAAACAAAAAAGTAAAATTCAACCAAATAGGTAAATTTTCGAATAAAAAGGTAATTATCAACCTAATATTTAAATTTTTTAACAAGTTGTTAAATTTTCAAGTCGAAAGGACGAATTTTCAACAAAACTTTTGAACTTTCAACATAAAAATATGAATTTTTAATGAAAAATTTAATTTCCAACAAATACAAATTAATTATCAAACAAACAGTTAAATTATCAACAAATAAGTTGAATTTTCAACACAAAAATATTAATTTGTAATAAAAATGTTCATTTTCAATCAAATAATTAATTTTTTAAACAAAATATTTAATTTGCAACCAAATAGTTTATTTTTCTCCTAAATTGTTGAATTTTCTACCAAAATGTTAAATTCTTAAGACAAAAAGAGGAATTTTCTACAAAACGGTCGACGTTTCAACCTATATTATGAATTTTGTATAAAAAAGCTAATTTCCAATCAAATACTTAACTTTTCAACCAAAATTGTTAATTTCTAAACAAATGGATTAATTTTCTCCTATATTGTTAAATTTTCTACCAGTGTTGAATTTTTAAGCCAAAAAGACGAATTTTTTACAAAACGGTCGACGTTTCAACCTACATTATGAATTTTGTATAAAAAAGCTAATTTACAATCAAAAACTTAACTTTCTAACCAGAATATTCAATTTTTCACCAAATAGTTTTATTTTATACTAAATTGTTAAATATTCTACTAAAATGTTAAATTTTTAAGCCAAAAAGAAAAACGTTTTAACATATATTATGAATTTTGTATAAAAAAGCTAATTTCTAATCAAATACTTATTTTTTTAACCAAAATATTTAATTTTCCACCAAATAGTTGAATTTCCTACCAAATTGTTAAATTGGAAACTAATCAGTTGAATTTTCAACCTAAAAATCTGAATTTTTAATTTTAAAAAATTAATTTACAACCAAATACTCGATTTTTCAACCGAAATAGTTTATTTCTAACCTGAAAGTTAAATTTTCTACCAAACATTTAATTCTTAACTAAATAGTTAAATTGACAACCAATAAGTTGAATTTTCTACCAAAATAGTTGAATTATCAACACAAAGATATTAATTAAAAAAAAAAATGTCAATTTCAAACCAAATAATTGACTTTTCTAACAGAATATTAAATTTTCTACTAAAATAGTTGAATTTTCTACTAAATTGTTACATTTTCTACCAAATTGTTAAATTTTGAAGCCAAAAAGACAAACTTTGTACAAATCTATTGACGATTCAACCTAAAAATATTAATTTTAAATAAAAAAGCTAATTTCTAACCAAATACTTGATTTTTCAACAAAAATATTTTATTTTCAACAAAATAATTGAGTTTCCTACCGAAAAGTTTAATTTTCGACCACATTGTTAAAGTCAACCAATAAGTTGAATTTTTAGCAAAATAGTTGAATTTTCAACACAAAAATATTAACTTTTAATAAAAATGTTAATTTCCAATCAAATAATGATTTTTAAACAAAATATTTCATTTCTACCAAAATAGTTGAATTTTCTACTGAATTGTTCAATTTTCTACTAAACTGTTAAATTTTGAAGCCAAAAAGACGAATTTTCTACAAAACGATTGACGTTTCAACCTAACAATATGAATTATGAATAAAAAAGCTCATTTCCAACAAAATACTTGATAATCAACCAAAATATTAATTTTCAACCTGAAAATATAAATTTTTAATCAAAAAAGTTAAGTTACAGCCAAATACATGACTTTTAACCGAAATAGTTCATTCTTAATCAAATAGTTAAACTGTCAACGAAATAGTTAAATTGTCAACCAATAAGTTGGATTTTCTATCAAAATAATTAAATTTTTAACACAAAGATATTAATTTTTAATAAAAATGTTCATTTCTAACAAAACGCTTGATTTTTTAACCAAAATATGTATTTAATTTTTAACCAAATAGTTTAATTTTCTACCAAACAGTTTAATTTTCTACCATATAGTTGAATTTTCCATCAAAATAGTTGAATTTTCAACCTAAAAATATGAATTTTTAATAAAACAGTTAATTTACAAACAAATACATGACTTTTTAAGCAAAATAATTTTCAATCAAATAGTTAAATTGTCAATCAATAAGTTGAATTTTCTACCAAATATTAAAATTGTCAAGCCACAAAGACGAATCCTCTACAAAAAAAGTTTACTTTTAAACCCGAAAATATGAATTTTGAACAAAAAAGTTCATTTCTATCCAAATACTTGAATTTTCTACCAAATAGTTCAATTTTCTACTTTTTAAACAAAATAGTTAATTTGCAATTGAATAGTTAAATTGCCAACCACATAGTTAAATTGCCGACCAACAAGTTGAATCTTTCACCAAAATGGTTGAATTTACCACCAAATTGTTAAATTTTCAAGCCATAAAGACGAATCTTTTACAAAAAAGTTTAATTTTCAATCCGAAAATATGAATTCTTCACAAAAAAGTTTATCGCCATCCAAACACTTGAATTTTCAACTAATATAGTTGCATTTTTAACAAAATAGTTTAATTTTCAACTAAAATATTTGTTTAAGCTTCCAAAAAACGAATTTTTTACTAAAAAAGATAAAATTTTAACCAAAAATATAATTATACAATTTTAAATCTGCTAGGTAAATCTTCAGCAAAAAAGATTACTTTTCAACCAAGAAAGATGACTTTTCTACCAAAAAAACTATTAATTCAGTTCGCATTTAACAGAAAAAAACAAGGTAACGAGAAAAAGGAGAATTCGATTAAAAAAAGAAAAAAAGAGGAATTTAAAAAATTGAGAAAAAGGTGGAATATGGGAAAGAGTGTGAAGTCTGTGGTTATAATATGAGAAATAAAACTTCACTGAAAACCCGGAATGTTTTTGTAATAATAAATGATCAGTATAAAAAGGATATAGTTTGCGTATATGAATCCCCAAACAAGAACGTTTTCCGAGATGGATAATAAATGCTTGATGAGTGGCAATGTGGCTTCGAGTATGTCGCCTTTAGTCAATTCTCCTAATGCTCCAACGCAAAATTTAAATATCTTCTTTAAATCTGTTACTTCAAACTGTTTCTTTGCTTTGAAATGCGTCTCCCACGTTAATCCGACATCAGAGGATTTAACAGTCGTCGCATATTCTTGCATGAGTGCGGAGATGATGCTGCATCCCAGGAGTTGCTTTAAAATAATAAATATTTTAAATATGACTTGTTTTTAACATTTCTTTAAAAATTTTTTATGACTTGCATCATCAATTGCGCTAGCAGTTTTTCGTTTTAAGGATAAAAATAATTTGTGATACAAAATTAAAATTTGGAATTACTATTTATTTTTTACGTTTGTTTTTAAGGTTATACAAATAATATTTTTATAAGATTCTTCAGAAAATTCAGAAAGATTTTTGAAGATTTCCAAAAAAAGAATAACTTTCAACAAAATAGTTAAATTCTCAAATAAAAAATATTAATTTAACTCGTTGCACTTTTACCCAAAGAAGATTAAATTTTTCCAAAAGAGACGAATTTTCCACAAAACATTGTAATTTTTAACCTAGAAATATGAATTTCCAACAAATAATATAATTTTCAACCACATAGATGAATTTTCAACTAGAATGATCAATCTTCAATCACGAAAATGAATTTTTTAACAAAGTAGTTCAACTTTTAACCAAGTAGTTAAATTTTTAAAACAAAAAAAATTAATCCATAACTGATTAATTTTTGATTTAACAGTAATATTTTTAATCAAAAGAGATTAATTTTCAAACCGAAAAGATTAAATTTCAACAAAATAGTTGAATTTTCAATAAAAAAGCTTCGAAATTTTATTTCAAAATCTTAAAAACTCAAGATTTTCTTTTAAATTTTTTGACGTCTTTTCCAATCTTAAATTATTTTTGAAAATTTTCCAAAACTTCTAAATATCTTTTGAATATCTTCGAATTCATCGAGAAGTTTTTGTATAATGTTCAAAAATTAAGAAATTGACTATGAATATTCCAAATTTTGTTTTGACATTATTAAAAATATTTTGAAACAAAAAATCGTTAAAAATTTTTTTCCATTAAAATCCTTGAAAATCCCTTGACATTTTTTTCATATCTTTAAAATACCTTGGAATCTTTTTGAATTCCCTAAAATACTTCAAATCCTTTGAGAACCCTTGAAATCATTGAAATCCTCGTAAATCTTATAAAATCCTTTGGAATCTTTTTAAATATTTTAAAGCGTTCTAGGTCCTGGAAAATCGTTTCATATCTTCCAAAATTCCAGGAAATTTTTTACAAACACATGCATTTTTTAAATCCCTTTAAACGATTTAAATCCTTGGAAATCCCTTGAAAATTTTTCAGTCTTTTAAAAATGCCTAGCAATATTTCAGAATGTCCTAAAATACTTCAAATCCTTTAGAATTCCTTGAAACTTTATGAAGCGCTTGAAAAATCATTGGAATTTTTAACAATACTCAAAAATCTTAAAAATCTTTTAAAATCCCTTCAAATGATTAAAATTCGTTAAAAATTTTAGAAATATTTTAAAATACCGTACAAAATTTTGAAATTCCTTGAAATTTTGATCCTTGAAATTTTTTTTGTAAACTTTTAGAAATTATTTAAAAGTCTTTACATCTTTTAAAAAAGCCTTGGAATCTTTTTAAATTCGCTAAAATATTTTAAATACATGGAAATATTTCGAAACCCTTTGATATTTTTAAACGTGCCTCAAAATTCCTTGGGATATTTTTAAATACTCTAATATCTTTAAAACTTTTTGAAATCCCTTCGAATGATTTAAATAAGTTAAAAATTCTTGGCACATTTTAAAATACCCTAAAATATTTTGAAATTCTTAAATCTATGAAAATTTTGTAAAGCTGTAAGTCCCTTGATTTTTTTTTTTTTGATTTTTTAAAAATAATTTAGAATCTCTTTAAATTCTATGAAATTCCTTTTAAGATACACTAAAATAATTTCTTTAAAATCTTTTGAAATCCTACGAAATCCCTCAATTCTTGCGATTTTTGTTAATCCACTAAAAAATTATGAAATCCCGCGAAATAACATGAAATCTCATGATAGCAAATTCTTCAAGTCCCCATGAAAAAAATTTTTAATTAAGAAATGAAAGATTTCAGACTATATTTAAAAATTCTAATGAATTTTCAAGACTTTTAAAATATTTCAAGGTACTACTTCAAAATATTTTGAAGTTTTTGAAATATTTTAGGGATTTCTGAAAGATTCAAGGGCATTTTTGAGAGATTTAACCAATTTCAAGGGATTTTCAACAGCTTTACCAAATTTTAGTGTATTTCAAAAGGTTTTAAAGGATTTGAAATATTTTAGAGTATCTTGAAAGATTCCTAAAGATTTTAGAGTATTTTTTAAAATTCCAAAGGATTTTCAAGATCGATAAAAAATATTTCAAGGGTTTTCTGAAGATTTCAAAGTATTTGAAATATTTCATGGAATTTTAAAAGATTCCACGGCATTTTTAAGAGATAACAAAATTGTCAACGAATTTCTAAGAGCTTTACAAAATTCCAATGGATTAAAAAAGGTTTCAAAGGATTTTAAAGATTTTAGACTATTTTTAAAAATTCCATAAAATCTTCAGAAGCTTTAAAAAGTTTCAAGGCATTTCAAAAGATTTTACAGTTTTTGAAATATTTTAGGGAATTTTAAAAGATTCAAAGTCATTTTTAAAAGATTAAAAAATTGGCAAGGTATCTCTGAAAGCTTTACAAAATTTCAAGGGATTTAAAAAGATTGTAAGAGATTTAAAATATTTTAGGGTATCTGAAAAGATTTCTAAAATTTTTGACAGATTGAAATCATTTGAAGGGATTTCAACAGATTTTTAAGATTTTAGATTATTTTTAAAAATTCCAAAGCATTTTCAAAAGTGTTAAAAAGTTTCAAAGGATTTCAAAAGGTTTCATAGTATTTAAAATATTTTATGGAATTTTAAAAGATTCCAAGGAATATTTAAGAGATTGAAAAACATTCGAAGGATTTCTAAGAGCTTTACAAAATTTCAGGGGATTTCAAAAGATTTCAGAGGATTTGAAATATTTTAAGGAATCGTAAAGGATTCCTAAAATTTGTAACAGACTTCAATCAATCATTTGAATGGATTTCAAATACTTTTTAATCTTTTAGAGTATTTATAAAAATTTCAAGGAATTTTTCGCAGAAATGGATGCAATTCGTAGGCTTTGACAGATTTTCAAATACTTGAAAGTGCTTCCAAAAATTTTAAAGAATTAATATTTAAAAATATTGTAAGGAATTATCAATTAATTTCAATAATTTAAAGGGATTTTACAGATTTGATGGTACTTTTAAAAAATTGGAGGAATTTTAAGTGTTTTAAAAATTTTCAAAAGATTTCAAAACATTTTTAAGTATCTAAAATACCAGAGAATATTTATGCTCAATTCCAATAATTTCAAGTGATTCCAAAGAATTTGAAAGATTTTAGGTTATTTTAAAAAAACGCAAGAAATTTCAAGAGTTTGAAAAAAATTTCAAGGGACTTCAAAAAAATTTTAAGGATATGAAATATTTGAGGGAATGTTCAAGATTCCTAAAATTGTTAACAAATTTTAAGCATTTGAAGGGATTTCAAAAGATTTTTAAAAAATTACGAATTTTGAAATGTTTTTATACAATAAAAAAGTTAATTATAATGAATTATACCTAATTATTATTAAATTAGTTAATTAAAATCAATCTCTTAGGATTCCTGGGAAAATTTTAAATGATTTTTTATATTTTTGTATTAAAATTAATTTTACGGAGAAAATTAAAAAAGATTTCAAATGACGTCTTGTGAGTATAATTTTTTAAGAAAGGAAAAGAAATAATTAAATCAGGGTGTCCAGCTATTCTTAGGAACGAAAATTCAAGACCTTTCCAGGCTTTCGAGGTCAAGAAATCAAGTTTTTCAAGTTCTCCTTTTATTCAATCAAATAATTAAATAACCGCTTTTTATACATGTAAATGAAGAGACATGTCATTTTTTATTAGCTAAAAATTTCTAAAGAAAGTCGAATCATAAATAAACAAATTATTTAGTTGTTGCGAACATAAGTCGTCTTTGTGAAATCTCTTGAATTTTTTTAAAGCTTTTGTAAATTTTTTTAAATCATTTAAAAATTTGTGTTATTTTTTTAAATTTTTTAAAATCTTATCAATTCTTTAAAATTATTGTAAAATCTTTTTTTAACTTTTGTTTGCGAAATATTTTGTGTTCGTTTGCAATCACTGAAATCTTTTGAAACCTTCTTCAATGTTTTTCAACTAAGAAAGATTTTTTAGTAGAGAAAGAAAACTAACGCCAACCAAATTACTGAATTTTCAAGCAAAGGTAATTTTTATAGAAACCGTCGAATTTTAAATCAAAAGATATACATTTTAAACACAAAAACTAATTTTTAAACCAAAGTGTTGGAATTTCTATGCAAGTTGACGAATTTTCAGCTAAGAAAGATTTTTCAACCCAAACAGACGAATTTCCTATAAAACAGTTGAATTTTCAACAAAAAAGGTAATTTTCAACCAGAAAGAATAATTTTTGACCAAAGCAATTACATTTTCAACTAAATAGTTCAATTTTCAAAAAAATAATTATGTTTTCAACCAAATAGTTGAATTTTCAAACTCTGAAATTCAAAATTTCTAGAAAAGCAGTGGAATTTTCAACCCAAATATATAATTTTTCTTTTGTAAATCTTAATGAAATATTTGAAATATTTGTGAAATCTTTCTTTAATCTTTGTTTGTGAAATCTTTTTTATTCGTTTGAAATCATTAACAACTTTTGAAATCTTCTAAATTTGGTTACAAACTTTTGAAATCGTTTAAAATCATTGAAATGTTTTAAAGTCTTCGAAATTCTTGAAATCTTTCGAAATCCTTATGAATGCTTTGAAATATTTGTGAAATCTTTTTAAAGTCTTTTGTATTAGTTTGAAATCACTGAAATATTTAATATCTGTGTTCAAACTTTTGATATATTTAAAAAAATTTGATATCGTTTAAAATATTTGAAATGTTTTAAAATCTTTGAACTCTGTTGTACTGAACTCTTGTTGAAATCTTTTACGTCCTTGAAAGCTTTAAAATCTATGAAAACTTTGCTACATTTTTTGAAATACTGATAAAATATTTTGAAATCTCTCTTTAATTTTTGCTGGTGAAATCTTTTCTTAAAAATATTTTTAATATTTGGAAATATTTAAAACTAGTGTACTGTACTCTTCTTGAAATCTTTGAAATTCTAGAAGTCTTTTAAAATCACTAAAATGTTTTAAAGTCTTAAAAATTCTTGAAATCTTTTGAAATCCTTATGAATGCTTTGAAATATTTGTGAAATCTTTTTAAAGTCTTTTGTATTAGTTTAAAATCACTGGAATATTTAATATCTGTGTTCAAACTTTTGATATATCCTTAAAAATTTGTTATTGTTTAAAATATTTGAAATTTTTTCAAGTCTTTGAAATCTGTTGTACTGAACTCTTGTTGAAATCTTTTACGTCCTTGAGAGCTTTGAAATCTATGAAAACTTTGTGACATTTTTTGAAATCTTGATGAAAGTTTTGAAATCTTTCTTTAATTTTTGTTCGTGAAATCTTTTCCGTTTGTTTAAATCATTATAATCTTTCAAAAACTTCTGAAATTTGTTAAAACCTTTCGAAATCATCACAAATATTTTTAATGTTTTGAAATATTTAAAACTAGTGTACTGTCCTCTTCTTGAAATCTTTGAAATTCTAGAAATATTTTGAAATCCTTATGAATGCTATGAAATTCTTATTAATTCCTTAAAATATTTGTGAAATCTTTTGGAAATCTTTTGTATTTGTTTGAAATCATTGGAATATTTAAAATATTTGTAAAGTACTTCTGAAATCTTTTACATTGGTTTGAAATCATTGGAATATTTCAAATCGTTGTGATATCTTACGAAATATTCTTTAAAAAATTTGAAATCGTTCAAAACCTTTGAAATTCTTGTATTCTTTTAAAATCCTTATAAATTTTTTTATGAAATCTTTGAAACTTTGTGAAATTTTTTAATACCTTCTAACAAATTTTTAAATCGTTTAAAATCTTTGAAAATTTTTGAAATCTGAGACGTATGGTTTACTATACCCTTTTCAAAATGTTTAAAATCCTTGAAATCTTTTGAAAGTTTGAAAATATTTGTAAAATGGTCAAAATCTTTGTGAAATCTTCGAAATCTGATGTACACGCCTTTTTCAAATCTTTGGAATCCTTATCTTTATGAAATGTTCGAAATCTTTGGGAAATTTTGGTAGAAACTTTCAAATCTTCTAAAATGTTTTGAAACCTCTTGAAATCGTTTCAAATCTTTGAAGTTTTTTAAAATCTTTGAATTATGGTGTACTGTACCCCTTTTCAAATCTTTGAAATCCCTTAAATTCTAAAACTGAATTAACATTGAAATTTTCAAATAGTAATTGTTATGATTTGTAAGTTGAATACCACAACAAAATTTAAAAACTTATAAAATTATTCACAAAATTAAAATCTGTTCTTTGCAATCTATAAAATAATTGGTACAGTCAACAAAATGTGCCTTGAAATCTTTTTATTTATTCTGTAATAAATCAAAGATAAATTATATCTTGATAAATAAAAAACTTTTCAGAAGCAAAACTTTTTTAAACGAGATGTTTCTTTTATAATATACTAAAACATTTTAATTACTTTTCGCATTCAAGTAAAATTACTGTTTTAATAGCAAAAAAAATCATTCAAATTCAAGGTTCTCGTGAAAAATTCAAGGAGAATTTCAGGTTTTCAAGGTCGCTGGACACCCTGTGAACCAATGATGGGTGAGTTACTTTTTAAAGAGAACTAGTTATAGTTACCGTTACATCACGAAAAAAGTAACTATCGTTACTTTTTCAGTTACTGTTGTATTATATATACATATACTTATATATATATATATATATATATCCAAATTTAATTTTTACAAAACTTTTTCCATAACTTCCGAGTGAAAATTGTTATACTTTTTAATGAAACTCGTAGGTTATTCATAACCCACATAATATTTCTAAAACAAGGAATGTTCTAGAAAATTTTGAATTTCAGTGTGGAAGAAAAATTTCAGTTTTAATGATTTTGGGCTATAAATCTCTTTGGCGTTGTAAATTAATTATTTCTTTCTACAAGTGTTTCTTTAGATTTTATATCTAGGTACATCCACTTTTAAAAGATTTACAATATTCTAAGGCCAACAGAAATTTTTTTAGTAGACGTTGAATTTTTCAACTAAAAAGCATAATTTTTCAACCAAAAGACATATCTTCAACAAAATACATAAATTTTCAAATAGAAAAAGAGAAATATCCAACCAAATAGTTGAATCTTTAAATAAACAATATAAATTTTACACCCAAAATGGAATGGTTCAATTTTCATTTAAAAATTAATATTCAATAAAAAAAATGTTAATAAAATATTTAATTTTTTAATGAGATAAATTTTCACCTAAGAATATAATTTTTGACCAAAAAAAAAAGACAAATTTTAAACAAAATAAATGAATTTTCAACTTAAAAAGATTAATTTTCAACCAAAAGCGGAAGTTTAATTTGTAATTAAAAAAATTATTGTTTAATGGAGAAAGATAATTCTTCAAAAGAAAATCTAATAGTTGATATTTCAATCCAAAAATGGTTTAATTAAAAAAAAAAAAGTTATATTGTACCAAAAAAATTATTTTTATTAAAATAGTTAAACGTTTAGTCAAGAGAGAAAAACAATCAACCACATTTTAAAAATTTTAATCCGAAAATGCGAGTTTTCAACAAAAAAGTTTATTTTTAACCACAAATAGTGAAATTTTTATGCAAAAAGATGATTTTTCAATGAAAAATGTAATAGATAAAATTTTAACGAAAAAATATGAATTTTCAACAAGTTTAATTTGAATCCAAATAAATAAATTTTGAACAAAATACATCAATTTTCAACAAAAAAAAAATCAATTTTTAACTAGAAATGGGACAGTTAAATTTTCCATTAAAAAAGTTAATTTTCAAAGAAAAAGATGAATTTTTAACTAAAAATATGTATCTTTAACTACGATAGTTAAATTTCCAACCCAAAAAATAATGAAGTTTTATCAAAAGAGTTTAACTTTCAGCCAAGTAATTGAATTTTAAATCAAAACTATGAATTTTCAACTAAAATAATGAATTCTTAACCGGAATAGTTAAATTTTTAACCAAGAAGATTAATTTTGTCTCAGAAAAGGCGAATTTTTAACTGAGAAAGACTAATTTTAACCGAAAATGGAATAATTAAATTTCTAACCAACAAAAGCAACAAACTTTCCACAAAATAGTTAAATTTACAAGAAAGTGATGAATTTTCAATTGAAATGATGAATCTAAAACTGGAATAGTTGAATTTTTAACTAGAAAGATTAGTTTTCAACCAAGAACATAATTTTTTACAAAAAAAAGACGAAATTAAAACAAAACACATGAATTTTCAACTTAAAAAGATTAATTTTTCAACCAAAAACGGAATAGTTGCATTCCTAATTTAAAAAATTAATTTTTAACGGAAAAAGATGAATCCACAAAGGAAAATGTAGTAGTTGATATTTCAATCAAAAAATAGTTTAATTTTAAAACAAAAACGGTTATATTGTACACAAGAAATATTTTTTATTAAAGTCGTTAAACTTTCAGTCAAGAGAGAAAAAAATCAACCAGATTTGTAAAACTTTAAGCCAAAAAGGCGAGTTTTCAACAAAAAAGTTTATTTTTAACCGCAAGTAGTAAAATTTTTTTCCAAAAAGATGATTTTTCAATGAAAAATGAAATGTATAAAATTTCAACAACAACAAAAATTTCCAACACGCTTGTTTAATTTGAAACCAAATAAATGAATTTTCAACACAATACATAAATTTTAAACTAAAAAACATCAATTTTCAATTAAAAATGGGACAGTTAAATTTTCAATTAAAAAAATTAATTTTCAACGAAAAAGATAAATTTTTAACTAAAATTATGCATCTTTAACCATAATAGTTGAATTTTCAACAAAAAAATGAAGTTTAAATAATTGAGTTTAACTTTCAACCAACTACTTGAATTTTAAACCAAAAATAAGAATTTTCAACTAAAGTAATCAATCCTTAACCGAAATAGTTGAATTTCAACCAAGAAGATTAATTTTCTCTCAGAAAAGGCAAATTTCGAACTGAAAAAGACTAATTTTCAACCGCAAATGAAATAATTTAATTTTTAACCAACCAAAACAACAAATTTGTTTAAAAATAGTTAAATTTACAACCAAAGTGATGAATTTGCAATTAAAATGATGAATCTTCAACTGGAATATTTGCATTTTTAACCAAAAAGATTGGTTTTCAACCAAGAACATAATTTTTACCAAAAAAATACCAACTTAAAACAAAAAACATGAATTTTTAACCAAAAAAGATTAATTTTCAACTAAAAATGGGACAGTTAACTTTTCAATTAAAAAAATTAATTTCTAATTGGATAAATTAATTCACATTTGAAAAAAAAAACTAATTTTGAACGAAAGAAGATGAACCCTTAACTAAAAGTGTAATAGTTAATTTACGTATTCTACCAACAAAAATTTAATTTTAAATAAAAGACACTTTAATTCAAACAAAAAACTAATTTTCAATGAAAAACTTGAATTTGTAATTGAATAAAATGATTTTCTCTTAAAATCGTTCAAACAAAATAATTACATTGTTAACCAAATAATACAATTTTTAATAAAAAAGATAAATTTTCAACTAAAATAATGAGTAAAATACCTGGAATAGTTAAACTGCCGGTTAAAAAAGTTTACTATCAACGAAAGAGAAATGAATATTTAATTCTAAAATATTTCTTTCTGAGTGTTTTTATAGATTTTAGAAAATTTTAAATCACAGGTCGGAAGAAAAATTTCAATTTTCCTATAATGGGCTATAAATTTCTATGACTGTCTGCCACTACAATTTGAATGGTGAAAATGAAAAAATACTTGGAAAAGCAATAAAATTTATTGTTTGACGTAAAAAAACTTGTGAAACACATTTCTAAAGTAACTAAAAAAATAACGTTTTTATAATTACTGCTACTGAAAAAAATTTAACTAGTTACCTATTCGTCACTTACTTACAAAAGTAATTTCGTTACCACTATCGTTACTAAAAAAAGTAACTAGTTACTTCCCAACCCTGCTGTGAATACATACCCTCGGCATATCACCACTCATGATAAGACCCTCGACTTCGTTCAAAATGTGTCGTCTTTCTTCTCCCAAATCCTCGACGCTTCCTCTTTTCACCATGATTGCTATCACTTGCAATATTCTTTCCCGAACGAATGGTGCTAATGTAGGTTTGCTAATAATGTAATGTAAAAGATATTGTCTTAGGGAAACAATATCCTCTGCGGGTAACATTGACCATTCTCTAATCAATGCTGCTTTAATAACACCAGCTGTTTCAAAGAGGCCGTAGTCCATTGTACACGTTTCCAAAATTTGTCGACATAATTGATAGGGAGACTTTGTTTTGCGCATATTTAAAAAGACTTCTTCCGCAGATTGTCTTTGCTCGACTGTGACAAGATTTGGAGGCGCCTGTAGAAAATAATAATTTTAAATATAGATAAGAAAAAATAGGCATATGATATCTCAAAATAAAATTAAAAAACCGAATTATGTTATCCTCTTCAATAAAGACTCACTG
>JAUELO010000179.1:33943838-33956645 GCA_032357855.1 Amphibolips quercusostensackenii | reverse complement strand
TATTAAAAAATTAAATGAATAACTTACTAAAATAATTTGTGCAGCAGCCTCCAGCTCTCTTAACACTTGATCCGCCATTTTTGATAAATACGTGTAAATGCGTGTAAAACGTTTTCACACGAATAACACGAAAAATCACAAAATTTTCCTCCAACACTCACGCTTCCTGACTGCACCAATCAGAGTGTACTTTAAAGAGAAATCAAGTTTTTGTCTAGTTAAAAGTAAACTGTGATTGGCGATTCGAAAACTTGGGTCACAGTGTGATTTCAGTGCGTGTTTTGTTTTTAAAATCATTTTATTATTCATAAATTTTTTTTTAATTATTCATAAATTTATACTAAATCCATATAAAGCTTTATAAAAATATAAAACTTGCGAAGAAGGAGAATTCTGAGATAAAATGTATTGATCTTTTGAGAATTTAAAAATCGCGCTGCAGCGCATGCGCAAAACATTCGAGATTTTGACATAACCTCATTTTTTTAGATTTTTAAAGTTTTCCGTTGCAGTTTACAGTGAGTTTATCACGAATTTATTAATGAAAAACGGCAAATTTCGCGTGCTTTGTGCTTTGTGTGAGTAATCAGGATATAATGGAAATTTTTGGTGAGAAAGGTTTTTTTTCGGAAAGTTTATTTTCGAGGGAAATTTAATTTGACAACTTAGATGTTATCAAAACATTGAATAATAAGTCAATTTTTCCAAATTACTGTAGTAAATAATTAAGAATAGAGAGGCAAAAATAACATTTTATTATACTAAATTATTTATTACGCTTCACTTTTAACATTTTAAGAACTCAATTTTGTAGTTTTTCAAATTATTGTTTAATTTTTTTTATGGCAGTGTCTTTCTTAATTACTTTTACGAAGATCAAATATGGTGTGTATGTTCAGTTAATTTTTCTGAACATAATTAACGGTGTGTGTAAATAATAACACAATATTCAAAGTATTTCAAAATATTTTAAAGATTTAACAAAGATTTTAAATATTTAATAAATATTTCAAAGATTTCATATGTTTTAAAAGGTTTCATTAGAATTTCAGAGGATTAAAAAATATTGCACAAAGTTTTCAATGATTTAAGAAAGATTTCAAAAATTGCAAAATATTTCAGAAAGTTCTGAAAGATAGCAACATGTTTTTAAAGATTTAAAGATTTCACAAAAAATTTAAAACTATTTCGCAGGGATTACAAAGATTTAAGAAATATTTTAAAGATCTCAAAAAGGGTTCATATATTTTAAAATGTTTCATAGAAATTTCAAAGAATTAAAAAAAAATTTCACAAGAATTTTAAAGATTACGAAAAATATTTCAGAAGATTCTTACGGATTTCAAAAGATGTTAAAGATTTCAGAAATATTTTAAATATTTAAAAAGATTTTAAAAGGATTTCTCAATGGATTTAAAAGATTTTTAAAAAACATTCTTAAAATTTCACAAAGGTTCAAGAAATATTTCAAAGATCTCACAAAGATTTCATGTAGTTTAAAAGCAGGGTGGCCGAAAGACCGAGGAATGACCGGAAATTTAATTTTAAACAATTTCTGATCGCAGTAAGATTCAAGTTTTCGTTATTTAAATAATTTTAGTTGAAAATTGGTGGTCTTTCTCTTTTATTATTTGTTATTTTTGTCTAATGAGCCGAAAAGTAAGGTCGTTTGGAAATCTGTTTTTAATTGTAAATATTTTTAATGCTTTTCTAGCATAAAATATTTCTTCATAAGAAAATAGATTTCTGGTCGATGTTAAATTTAAAATTTACCTTTTTTAAAATGAATTTTCTACTATTTCGTTGAAAATTAACATTTTTTACTTAAAAATGTTACTATTTATTTGTTTGAAAATTTATGTACATTGTGGAAAATTCGTCTTTTACATAGAAAATTAATCTTTATGGTTGAAAATTCATCAGTTTGGTTGAAAATTAATTTCTTAGACTGAAAATTCAACTGTTCTATTTTTAGTTGAAATCTATCTTTCCTAGTCCAAAATTTAACAAGTTAAATGAAAATTTTTCTTTTTTTATACAAAATTAAACTATATTGTTGAAAATACACGATTTTTTAAAGTTGATTTTTTTATAAAAAATTATCTTCTTCTTTGAAAGTTAATCTTCTTGTCTAAAAATTGTTTTTATCGGTTTAGAATTCAACTATTGCAGTTAACTATTTATTATTTAAGTTGAAAATTCATCTGTTAGGCTGGAGAGAAAATTACTTGGTTAAAAGTTAAACTCTTTTCTTAAAAATTATTATAACTTTTTAATAATTCCAAATTATTTTTTATCTCGAATAGTCAAAGAGATTTTTCAAGGATATCTCAATGGCTTTAAAAGATTGTTAAGAAAGGTTTCAAAGGCTTTAAAGATTTAAGAAATATTTCAAAGATCTCAAAAAGATTTCATATACATATTTTAAAATATTTCACTAGTATTTTAAAGAAATAAAAACGATTTCACAAGGATTTCAAAGACTTAAGGAAGATTTCAATGATTGCAAAAGATTCAAGAAGATTTTACAAAGATTTAAAAGATTTTAAAGATTTCACAAATATTTCAAATATTTAAAAAGATTTTACAATGGATTTGAAAAATGCTTAAGGAAGATTTTTGAGATTTCACAAAGATTTAAAAGGTTCAAGAACATTTCAAAGATTTCACATATTTTAAAAGGTTTCACTGGGATTTCAAAGAAATAAAAACAATTTAACAAAGATTTAATGGCATAAAAAAGATTTGAAAGATTTCAGAAGATTTTACAAAGATTTCAAAAAATTTGAAAGATTTTACGAATATTTCAAATATTTACCAAGATTTTAGAATGTATTTAATAGATTTTTAAGAAATTTTTATCAGATTTCACAAAGATTTTAAAGATCTGACAAAGATTTCATATATTTTAAAAGTTTCCACAGGTATTTCAAAAGGATTTTAAAGACTTAAGAAAGATTTTAAAGATTGCAAAAGATATCAGAAGATTTCACAGAGATTTCGAAATGTTTTAAAAGATTAAAAAAATTCCACACATTTAAAATTTTTTAAATGATTTTATAAGGATTCTACAATAGATTAAAAATATTTTTAAGAAAGATTTTCAAGATTTCAAAGATCCTGAAAAGATTTTACATATTTTAAACGTTTCCACAGGGATTTTATGATGTACCTAAAAGATTTTTAAAAAGGGTTTTAAGGATTTCAAAGGTTGAAAAAAGATTGCAAAGATTGCAAAAGATTTTAAAAGTCACCTGAAGATTTCATAAAGATTTTAAACGATTTAAAAAGATTTTACAAGGATTTCATAATGTATTCAAAAGATTTTATAGAAATATTTCAAAGATTTTAGAAAGATTTCGCAGTGTTTACAAACATTTTATATATTTCACAAGGTTTCACAGAGATTTAAAAAATTAAAAGCGATTTCGCAAGGATATCAAGGATTTAAGAAAGATTTCAAAAATTGGTAAAGATTTCAGAAGATTCCTAAAGATTTCACAATGGTTTCAGAATGGATTTAAAAGATTTTCAAGAAAGATTTCAAATATTTAGGAAAAATTTGGAAAATCTAAAAAAGATTTCATATATTTTTAAAGGTTTCATAGGGATTTCAGAGAATTAAAAATGATTTCGTAAGAAATTCAATGATTTAAGAAAGATTTCAAAGATTGCTAAAGATTTCAGAAGATTCTTAAATCTTTCAAAAAGGGTTTAAAATGTTTCAAAGAGTTCACAAAGATTTCAAAAAATTTGAATGATTTAACAAATATTTCACAAGGATTTGACGATGGATTTGAAAGATTTTTAACCAAGATTTGAATGATTTCACAAAAATTTCAAAGATTTAAGAAAGATTCCAAATATTTGACTAAGATTTCTTATATTTTAAAAGCTTTCATAGGGATTTCAAAGAATTGAAATAAATTCCACAAGGATTTCAAAGATTTAATAAAGATTTCAAAGATCTTACTTAGAGTTCATATATTTTAAAAGGATTAATAGGGATTTCAGAGAATTAATAACGATTTCACAAGAATTCCAAAGATTTAAGAAAGATTGCACAAGGATTTCAAAGATTTAAGAAAGGTTTCAAAGATTTGAAAATATTATAGGAGATTTTTAAAGATTTGAACAGATTTTATAAGATCCTAAAGATTTCACAAATATTTCAAATATTTAAAGATTTTAAAGAAATACTTTAAAGTATCACAAAGATCTTAAAGATTTAACAAAGATTTTGAATATTTCACAAAGATTTTGTATATATTCAAAGATTTCACAGGGATTTTAAAGAATTAAAAACTATTTCACCTGGATTTTAAAGATTTCGCAAAGATTTTAAAGATTTAAGAAATATTTGAAAGATCTCACAAAGATTTCATATACTTTGAAAGGTTTCACTGGGATTTCAAAGAATTAAAAACGATTTCACAAGCATTTAAAAGATTTCGTATATTTTAAATGGTTTCACAGGGATTTCAAACCGATTTTAAAAATTAAGAAAGATTTCAAAGATTGCAAAATATTTTTGAAGATTTTTAAAGATTTTAAAGATTTCACAAATATTTCGAAGATTTCAGAAAGATTTCAGAAAGATTTAATATATATTAAAAGGTTTCGCAGGGATTTTGAAACATTTGAAAGATTTCACAAATATTTCGAATAATTAAAGATATTTGACAAGGATTTTACAATGGATTTAAAAGATTTTTAAGAAAGTTTTTTAAGATTTCGCAAATACCTTAGAAATACCTAAGAAATATGTCAAAGATTGCAAAAGATTTTAGAAGATTCCTAAAGATTCCTAAGATTTCAAAAGATTTTAAAGATTTAACATATGCATAAAATGATTTCATATAATCTAAAAGGGTTCAAAAGGGTTTTAAAAGGATTCCAAAGCTTTCAGAAATATTTCACGAAGATTTCAAATGATATTCAAGGTTTTACAAATATTTTAAATTTTTAAAAAGATTTTATAATGAATTTTACAATAGACTTGAAAGGTCTTTTAGACAAATTTTTAAGATTTCGATTATCTTATAAAGATTTAAGTATATTTTAAAAGGTTTCATAGTGATTTCAATGAATTAAAAGCGAGTTCACAAGGATTCCAAAGACTTAAGAAAGATTCCAAAAGATTTTAGAGATTCCACAATTATTTAAAAATAAAAAAAAAGATTTTACAATAATTTCACAGGGATTTAAGAAAGATTTGAAAGATTTCACCAAGATTTCACATGGATTTCTTAGATTTAACAAATATTTTACAAGGAATTCAAAAATTGAAGAAAGAATAAAAAATCTCACATAGATTTCAATGATTTAAAATGTTTCAAAGTATCTCACCTGAATTTGAAAGATTGCAGAATATTGTGCAAAGCTTTTAAACGATTTCAAAGGTGTTAAAACATTTCAGAAGATTTAAAAGATGTAAAAAAGTTTTTCACAAGTATTTTACAGGGATTTAAAATATTTAAAGAAAGATTTCAAAGTTTTCACAAAGATTTCGAACATTTAAGAAATATTTTTAAAATGTCACAAAGCTTTCAACGATTTGTAATGTTTCAAAATATTTCACCTGGATTTCAAATATTGCAGAAGATTTCACAAAGATTTGAAAAAATGAGAAAGATTTCACAAATATTTAAAAATATTTTATATGTAAGTTTAGTTCATAATTTCTTAGGAAAATTAATTATATGTCTAAATAATTGCAGTGAACTTCAAAAGAAAAACACGATGAAAAGAACAAAAGACCCTCCAAAATGTGCAAATCCACTTTTCGAAGAATGGCTAACAGAGTGGAGAGAGGAAGCTGTGATTCAAAGGAAAGAAAAATTGCAACTTTGCTTCACAAAAGCAATTTCTTCACTGAGAAAATATCCCTTGCCACTCGCCAGAGGAAAAGACTGTATTATTTTGCAATATTTTGGTCGAAAAGTTTGTACCATGCTGGACAAGAGGCTTGATCAGCATTTAAAAGTTAGCAATATTAATTTACAAACTATAGATTCAGACGGTGAGAGTGGCAGCACTGCACCAAAGAAATCTCGAAAGAATAATAAATCAAAAGAGAACAATGATTCAAACAATGGAAAGGTGGTGCGTATGATTAAATCTAAATTTTTTCCTCTCCTGATGCTTAAATTCCGACTGAATTATTATGTTTCAAAATATTTCACAGGGATTTCAAAGATTGCAAAAGATTTCACAAAGATTTAAAAAAATTTGTTTAATTTTAAATATTTCAAAAATATAAGAAAGATTTTAGAAATATTTAAAAAATTTAAGAAAGATTTCAAAGGTTTCGCAAAGATTTGAAATACCTAACTATTTTTTGGTGAAAATTAATTCTTTCTAATTGAAAAGTCTATTATTATATTTTTGGTTCAGAATTCAACTCTTTTGGTTGAAAATTCTACTCTTTGGTGGAAAATTCGTACTTTTGGATTGAAAATTCATCTTTTGGTACAAAAGTAATCTTTTTTTGTTGAAAGTTAATTCTTTTTAATTGAAGGGGCTTACTTTTATATTTTTGATTCAGAATTCATCATTTTTGGTTAAAAATTCTACTATTTGGTTGAAAATTTAATTATATTGTTGAAAATTCGTCTTTTACGATAGAAAATTCGTCCTTTTGCATTGAAAATTTATCTTTTGGTAGAAAAGTAATCTTTATTTGCTGAAAGTTAATTCTTTTTAATTGAAAAGTCTACTTTTATATTTTTTTTTCAGAATTTATCTCTTTTGCTTAAAAATTCTACTACTTTGTTGAAAATTTAATCATATTGTTGAAAATTCGTGTTTTTGGATAGAAAATTCGACCTTTCGGGATTGAAAATTTATCTTTTAGTAGAAAAGTAATCTTTTTTGGTTGAAAGTTTATTTTTTTCAGTTGAAAAGTTTAATTACATTTTTGTTTTAGAATTCATTTCTTTTCGTTAAAATTTTTACTATTTGGTTAAAATTCGCCCTTTTGATTAAAAATTCATCTTTTGGTAGAAAAGCGACTTTTTTAGTGTAAGTTAATTGTTTTAATTAAAAAGACTACTATTATAGTTTTATTTTGAAATCAATCTCTTTTGGTTGAAAATTTAATTATTTTTTTTAATTCGACTCTTGTTGAAAGATCATCTTTTTTTTTATCGAAAATTTAACTGTCCTGCTGAACATTTCTCTTTTTGGATAGAAAATTCGTTCTTTTGGAATGAAAATCCATCTTTTGTTAACAAGGTCCTCTCATTTTTGGTCGAAAGTTAATTCTTTTTAATTGAAAAGTTTATTTTAAAATTGATCTATTTCGGTTACGAATTCTACAATTTAGTTAAAATTTTAATTATATTATTAAAAATTCGTCTTTTTGGATAAGAAATTCATCTTTTGGCAGAAAAGTAATTTTTTTAAAGTTAATTCTTTTCATTTAAAAAGGCTACTTTTATATTTTTGATTCAGAATTAATCTCTTTTGTAGAAAAGTGAGCATTTTTAGTTTAAAGCTAATTCTTTTTAATTGAAAAGTCTACTATTATATTTTTTTTTTAGAATTCATCTCTTTTGGTTAAAAATCCTATTATTTGGTTGAAACTTCTCTTTTTTGCATTTAAAATTAATTTGTTAACTTAAAATGTAAGTATTTTTTGAAAACTAATTTTGTTGTTAAAAAATCATATTTTCGGGTTAAAAATTCAATTACTTCATAGAAAATTTGACTTTTAGGCTAGAAAATTTCACAATTTCATTACGATTTTCTACCTTTCTTGACAAAAAAATCTTTATTTGGTGCAAATTTGCCTTTTTAGTTTGAAAATTCGTCTTCAATTAACTTAATTTTTAAATTTATAATTGAAATATTTTTTAGTTGAATATTCAACTGCTTTGTAGAAAATTTGTCTTTGGTTTGAAAATGCATATCTTTTGTAAGAAATTTCATTATTTTTGGTCAAAAATTAATATGTGTTCGTTAAAGATTTAATAATTTTGTTGAAAATTTCATATTTTTAAGTTAAAAATCCAACTATTCTCTACAAAATTCGTCTTTTTACTTAAAAATTTAACTATTTTAGCAGAAAATTCAACTATTGAACTGCAGGTTAACTTTTTTGTGAGAAAATTCGTGATTCCGGATCAAAAATTCAATTGTTTTGTAGAAAATTTGTCTTTTTGGTATGAAATTTGGTCGAAAATTCAACTTTTTTTAAATAAAAATTCGTCTCTTTTTTTTGAAAGTTCAAAGATTATGTTGTAAATGTAACTGGTCGGTTAGAAATAATTTTTTATTGTTGAAAATTCAACTATTTGATTGAAAACTTATTTTTCTTGGTAGAAAATTAATCTTCTTGTTTGAAAATTGATCTTTTTCGTTGAAAATTCAAGTATTCCAGTTAAATATTTACCATTTTAGTTTAAAATTAATTTTTTTGGTTCATAATAAAATAACTTGGTTGAAAATTACTTTTTTTTTGTTGAAAATTCATCACTTTGGTTGAAAATTTGTTTTCTTTTTTGTGGGAAATTAATTTAAATGCTGAAAATTTAACTATTCTTTTTTTGGTTAATGAATTCATTTTATTTAGTTAAAAATTCAACTATTTGGTTCAAAATTGGTCTTTTTTATTTGAAAATTCAAATATTTATTTAAAAATGTGTTTATTTGGTTAAAAAGTCGTCTTTTTGTAGAAAATTAATCTTTTTGTTTGAAAATTCATTTTTTCGGTTGAAAATTTAGGTATTTCAGTTAAATGTTCATCATTTTAGTAAAAAATTAATTTTATTGGTTTAAAATAAAACTACTTAATAAAACTACTTTGTTGAAAGTTAAACTCTGTTGTAAAAAATTCATATTTTTCGTTTGAATTTTATTTACTTTAGTTCAGTATTCATAATTTTGGTTAAAAATTCATCACTTTGGTTGAAAAATTGCTTGTTTTTTTGGTGAAAAATTATTTTTTTAAATGAAAATTTATCTATTCTATTTTTGGTTTAAGGCTGATTTTTTTTTAGTTCCTAATTCAACTATTTGGTTTAAAATTGATCTTTTTTCGTTCAAAATTCAACTATTTGGTTGTAATTTCATGTTTTTTGCTGCAAATTATCTTTTTTGATAGAAAATTAATCTTTTTGGTTGAAATTTCATCTTTTTGGGTTGAAAATTCAACTGCTTGGTTGCAAATTGACTTTTTTGTGGGAAATTCATATTTTTGGGTTGAAACTTCAATTGTTTGGTTAGAAATGAATTTTTTGTTGAAAATTCATATTCTTTGGTTGAAAATTCGACTATTTTGTAAAAAATATATCTTTTTCGATGAAAAATGTCACTAATTATTTGAAAATTTTTTTATGGTTGAAAATTATTGACTAAAAATTAAACCTGTTTGTTAAACATCGTCTCTTTTGATTAAAAGTTTAAATATTTGGTTGCAATTGTAACTGGTTGGTTAAAAATGATTTTTTGTTGTTGAAGATTCAACTATTTGTTTGAAAATTCATCTTTTTTGGTTGAAAATTAACTTTTTTTTTCAAAATTCATCTTTTCAGGTATTAAAGTCAAATACTTTTTGAAAAAATTCGACTTTTCAGGTGTTAAAACTCAACGTTTTTGTTAAAAATTCATCTCTTTTGCTTTAAAATTCAACTAATTTATTGAAATTGCAATATATTTCGACTAAAAATCTTAGTTATATGGTACCTACATTATTTTTATTTAAGATAATTTAATCGCCTATTGTTTCCCTATTCTTGTAAAAAAAAAACTTCCTATTTCCCCTGTTTTGAGAGAATTTCGGGCTGTGAAGTCTGTGAAAGAGATTGAATTTAAAAGTAATAATTTTTTACAGATCTCTGGAAGGCCATTTATCCCAAAATCGGGATCAGCCTCTCACGCTCTTTTAATTGCCTTGTATAGAAAATCTTTAGCTCCGGACTATGCAGGTAAATAAAATCAGGGATGGGAAGTAACTAGTTCCTTTTGACTAGGTACTACAACTAGTTACTTTTTTTGGTAACGATAGTGGTCACGAAATTACTTTTGTAAGTAAGTAACGAATTGGTAACTAGTTACATTTTTTTCAGTAACAGTAACTATAAAAGCGTTATATTTTTAGTTACTTTCGAAATGTGTGTCACAAGTCTTTTTTACGACAAAACAATAAATTTTATTGCTTTTTCAAATATTTTTTCATTTTCACCATTCAAATTGTAGTGTCAGACAGCCATAGAAATTTATAGCCCATTATAGGAAAAGTCACATTTTTCTTCCGACCTGTGATTCAAAATTTTCTAAAATCTATAAAAACACTTAGAAAGAAATACAAAAATAATTTCAAAATTAAATATTCATTTCTCTTTGGTTGATGATGAACTTTTTTAACCGGAAATTTAACTATTCCAGTTATTTTACTTATTATTTTAGTTGAAATTCATCTTTTTTGATTAAAAGTATTATTATTTGGTGAAAAATGTAATTATTTTGTTCGAAATCAAACGATTATAAAAGAAAATCATTTTATTCCGTTAAAAATTCAACTTTTAGTTGAAAATTAGTTTTTCGGTTGAATTAAACTGTTTTCTATTTTAAATTAAATTTTTGTTGTTAAAATATACATATTAATTATGACGATTTTAGTTGAGGGTTCATCGTCTTTCGTTAAAAATTAGTTTTTTTTTTCAAATGAAAATCAATTTCTTCAATTAAAAATTAATTTTTTAAATTGAAAATTTAACTGTCTTATTTTCGGTTCAAAATTGGTCTTTTTTAAGTTGAAAATTCATGTATTTTGTTTAAAATTCGTCATTTTTGGTAAAAAATTATGTTCTTGGTTGAAAACTAATCTTTTTGGTTAAAAAGTCAACTATTCCAGTTGAAGATTCATCATTTTAATTGAAAATTCATCACTTTGGTTGTAAATTTAACTATTTTGTGGAAAATTTGTTGTTTTTGTTGGTTGGAAATTAAATTATTCCATTTACGGTTGATAATTAGTCTTTTTCAGTTAAAAATTCGCCTTTTTTAGGAGAAAATTAAACTTCTTGGTTAAAAATTCGACAATTCCGTTTAAGAATTCATTATTTTAGTTGAAAATTCATATTTTTGGTTAAAAATTCAAGTACCTGGTTGAAGCTTAAACTCTTTTGTTAAAACTTCATTTCTTGTTGAAAATTCAACTATTATATTTAAAGATACATAATTTTAGTTGAAAATTCATCTTTTCTGCTGAAAATTAATTTTTTCTATTGAAAGTTTAACTGTCCCATTTTGAGTTGAAAATTAATTTTTTTTAGTTAAAAATGTATATATTTTGTCAAAAATTCATTTATTTGGTTTCAAATTCAATAAACTTGTTGAAAATTCGTATTTTTCGTTGAAATTTTATCTATTACATTTTTCATTGAAAAATCTTCTTTTTGGATAAAAATTTCACTATTTGTGGTTGAAAATAAACTTTTTTGTTGAAAACTGACCTTTTTGGCTCAAAGTGTTTAAAATCTGATTGATTTTTTGCTCCCTTGACTGAAAGTTTAACTGTTTTAATAAAAATTATGTTTTGGGTACAATATAACTTTTTTTTAAAATTAACCTATTTTTTGATTGAAATATCAACTATTACATTTTCCTTTGGGGATTCATCTTTTTCCGTTGAAAAATAATTTTTTAAATTATAAATTCAACTGCTCCATTTTTTGTTGAAAAATAATCTTTTTAAGTTGAAAATTCATGTATTTTGTTTTAAATTAGTGTTTTTTTTTGCAAAAAATTACATTTTCGGTTAGAAATTTATCTCTTTGAATTCAAATTTGAATATTTTGTTAAAAATTCGTCTTTTTTTTGTTAAAATTTGAAATATTACATTTTTCATTGAAAGTTTAACTTTTTGTGGATAGAAATTTTATTATTTGGTTGAAAATTAACTTTTTTGTTAAAAATTCGCCTTTTTTCTTGAAACTTTAACAAAATGGTTGATTTTTTGTCTGTCTTGACTGCGAATTCAACTATTTTGTTGAAAAATGTTTTTCGGTAGAATGTAACTGTTTTTGATTAAAAATAATTTTTTTCAATATCAAATATTACATTTTTTGTTGAGAAGTCATCTTTTTCCGTAAAAAATTATTTTCCTGCTGGCTGAAAATTTATCTATTTGGTTTCAAATTTACCTATTTTGTTGCAAATTCGTCTTTTTAAGTCGTGCTCAACTGTATCTGATTCAAAATGAAAATCTTTTGGTTGAAATTTACTGTTACCTTTTTCATTGAGATGATGCATCATTTTTGGTTGAATTTTAAATGTTTTTTGAAAATGAAATATTTAGTCAACATTTTCTTTGTTAAACATTCATTTTTTAAAAATGAAAATTGAACTCCATTTTTGGTTTAAAATTTAAATTGCTTAGTTAAAGATTGAACTATTTGGTTGGATATTTCTCTTTTTTTATTTGAAAATTCATGTATTTTGTTGAAGATATGTTTGTTTTGGTTGAAAAATTATGCTTTTTAGTTGAAAATTCAACGTCTGTTAAAAAAATTTCTGTTGGCCTTAGAATATTGTGAATCTTATAAAAGTGGATGTCGTACCTAGATATAAAATCTAAAGAAACACTTTTAGAAAGAAATAATTAATTTACAACGCCAAAGAGATTTATAGCCCAAAATAGTTAAAGCTGAAATTTTTCTTCCACACTGAAATTCAAAATTTTTTAAAACATTCCGTGCCTTAGAAATATTATGGGGGTCATGAATAACCTACGACTTTCATTAAAAAGTATAACAACTATCACGCGAAAGTTATGAACAAAGTTTTGTAAAAATTAGATTT
>JAUELO010000179.1:33913199-33939746 GCA_032357855.1 Amphibolips quercusostensackenii | reverse complement strand
TGAATTTTCAAGCCGTAAATACGAATTTTTTGCAAGAATGTGAATTTCAAACCGAAACAGATTAATTTTTAACCAGGCGATAGCATTTTTATCCAAAAAAGGTAAAATTTTGACAAAAAGAGATGAATTTTCAAACTAAAAAGAAGAATGTGAACAAAATAGTTGAATTTTCAACTAAATAAAAATTTTTTAGTCCAGAAAGAAAAATAATTTCAATTAAAATTTCAATTTTCCAGACGAAAAGACAAATTTTCGACAAAACATTCGAATTTATAACCCAAGGATTATACATTTTCAACAAAAAATTTCATTTACAGCCAGTCAGTTGAATCTTGAAGAAAAAATGTAGTAGTTGATTTTTTTCAGAAAAAATATTTTAATTTTAATTTTAGAAAAACACTTAGAGTGAATCAACAAAAACGAGTTTTCAACAAAATACTTGAATCCTCAACTAAAACAGATTAGTTAATTACAACTAAACTGTTCCATTTTTAATAAAAAAATTGATTTTATACCAGAAAAAAATGAATTTACAACAAAATACATAAATTTCTGGCCAAATAGCTTAAATTTTCTACCAAATTAGTGAATTTTTGAGCCGAAAATACGATATTTCGACAAAAAATTTGAATTTATAAACCAAGAATATTTGTTTTCAACAAAAAATTTCATTTTCAGCCTATCACTTGAATTTTCAACAAAATACTTAAATTTTTAGTTGAGAAAATTAATTTTTCATTAAAAAAAATAATTTTTAACTAGAATTATGAAACTTCAACCAAGAAAATAAACTTTTGAGAAAGTTTGTAACCAAAAAATTGATTAATTTTTATATATATTTAAAATACAGGAATTCGCAACCAAAAAGATGAATATTTAACTAAAATGATAAATTTTCAGTATCTTCAGTTGAATTTTGAACCAAAGAAAGTTAATTCTCAACAAAAAAATATATTTTTTAAAAATCAAAAACAGTTGAATCAACCAAAAAGGATGAATTTTCATAAAAAAAAGATAAATCTTCAGTTAAAAATTAATCTTTGACACAAAAAAAAGAAAAATTTTTAACAAAATAATTAAATTTTCAAATAGTTGATTTTTAAGCTAAAAAGGTGAATTTTCACAAACAAAACAACGAATTTTCATCAAAATTCAACAGTTGAATTCAACAAAAAAAAGAGATTTTCAACAACAAAAAACCAACAGTTAAATTTTCAGTTAAGATAAAAATATATATTTTAAATAAAAAGAATGTAGAATTAACCAACAAAACGCATTTTCAACAAAATGTTTGAGTCTACAACTGAGATTAATTTTTAACCAATTAGTTCCATTTTTTACCAAAAAATTGATTTTTTACCGTAAAAAAACGAATTTTCTACAAAATACATCATTTTCGAACCAAATAGCTTAAATTTTCTATCAGATAGTTTAATTTTCTACTAAATAGTTTAATTATCTACTACGCATTTTAATTTTTAAGTCGAAAATACGAATATTCTACAAAGCTGTTGAATTTTTAACCAAAAAAGATGAAATTTCTGCAGGTGAAGATGAATTTTAAAATCAAAAAGATGAATTTTTAACGAATTAAGTGAATTTCTAACAAGCAAACAAAAATCAGTCAAGAAAAAAAAATGCAATCAAATTGTTGAGTTTTTAAACCAAAAAGACGAATTTTCAACAAAAGTGGTTCAATTTTCAACCAAGAAGTATTACTTTTGAACAAACTTGTTGAATTTTCAATGAAGTAGTTCAATTTTGAACCAAATAATAAAATTTGTAACAAAAAATTTAATAGTAGATTTATTAACCGAGGAGAAAGAACTTTAAACCAAAAATGGATAGACGGTAAAATAATAGGAATTTTTATAATTTGTAGACTAAAGAATAATATTTTAAATAAACATTGAAGTTCATTTGTAATAAGTACTTTTAAATTATTAGGTTAGAAAACTGGAAATTTTGCATAAAAAATAAAGTTAATTTTCCACTGCACACTTTTTGATTTTGGTCTGTACACTTTATAATTCGAACTACAAAAGAGTTTGATATTTGAACAATTTTATGACTATTTTTTTTAAATTTGTGACACTATTTGCATTTTTTAAATATCTGAAGTGAGTCTGAGGCCTGAAATTTCAAGCATCTTAATTTTCTTTTCCTTTTTTTAACTGAAATTATCTGTTTCATAAGAAAAGCGAAACAAAAGGATGATGCGACTATTGCAGAATTGAATCAATTTAAGGTGCAATATGAAATTCGTCACTTGAAAGTTGGAGACTTTGCATGGATCGCAAGATGCCGGAGAACCAATAATGAACTGATTTTACCACATATTGTCGAAAGGAAACGAATTGATGATTTAGACAAAAGTATACAGGATGGAAGGTTCCATGAACAAAAGGTACGCTTATATTTAAACAATCTAGAATTGTCAGGGAATTTTTATAAACCTGGAAGAACGTGGAAATGTCAGGGATTTTTTTTTTATTCAGGGAATTTTTCCGAGCGCGTGCTTAATTATTATTTTTTTAATTACAATATTAAATTAAATAACAGTGATTCTTCATATGTAAAAGTAGCTTCATATTACTATATTCAACTATTTTGTTGAAAATTCGTTTTCTTTTTGGTTTGAAATTAATTTATTTAACGGAGAATTTAACTATTCTATTTTTGTTTGAAAATTGATTGTTTTTGGTCAAAAATTCAAGTATCTGATTAAAAATTCATGTATTTTTTTTTATTTGTTCTTTTTGGTAGAAAATTAATCCTCTTTATTGAAAATATAACTCGCGTTAAAAAATCTCCTTTTTTGGTTGCATTCAATTGTTTTTTATTAAAAATTTCAATATTTTTTTATTAAAATATCGACTACTGATTTTTTTGTTCAAAATTCATCTTTTTTGGAATAAAAATTTAATTACTTGGTTAAAAGTTAAACTCTTTTGTTAAAAATTGATGTTTTTGGTTAAAGATTCATCATTTTAATTCAAATTTCATCTCTTTGTCTGTGAAATGAGATATTTTGTTGAAAATTCGTTTCTTCTTTGGCTGAAAATTAATTTTTTTTACTGAAAATTTAACTATTCCAGTTGATACTTTAACGATTTTTCTCAAAATTTTTTTTATTAAAAATATTTTTTTTTAGCTGAAAATGTAACTTTGCTAGTATAATATTTCATAATTTTAGTTAAAAATTCATCTCTTTGCTTGATTATTAATTTTTTAAATACAAATTTCAATAATCAAATTCTGTTTGAAAAATTAGTTTTCTAGACGAAAAATCGTCCTTTTTAGTGGAAATTAATCTTATTTGAAACGTTTTTTTTTGTTAAAAATTCAATTATTTCAGTCAAAAATTTGTCATTTTAGTTTAAAATTAATTTTTTTGGTATAAGATAAAACTACTTGGTTGAAATTTAAACTACTTTGTTGAAAATCCATTACTTTGGTTGAAAATTTGCTTTTATTTTGTAAAAAATTAATTTTTTTAACTGAAAATTGAACTATTCTTTTTTTTTTTGTTAAAAATTAATCTTTTTAGTTAAAAAATCAACTATTTGGTTGAAAATTCTTTTTTTCGCTTGAAAATTAAAATATTCACTTGAAAATTCGTGTAAAGGGTTCAAACCCCGTTTTTTGGTAGAAAATCAATCTTTTTGTATGAAAATTATTATTTTTAGTTCAAAATTCATCTGCTGCAGTTGAAGATTTATCATTTTAGTTGAAAATGTGTCACTTTGGTTGCAATTTTGTTAGTTTTTTTGGTGAAAAATTAATGTTTCTAACTAATAATTGTACTATTCCTTTTATGTTGAAACTCGTCTGCTTTAGTTAAAAATTCAACTATTTGGTTAAAAATTGATCTTTTTAAATTGAAATTTAACTATTTGGTTGAGAACTCATTTATTTTGTTGAAAATTCGTCTTTTTGGGAAGAAATTAATTTTCTTAGTTGAAAAGTCTTTTTTTGTTTTGTTTAAAATTCAACTATTCTAGTTGAAGATTTATCATTTTAGTTGGAAACTCATCAGCTTGGTTGAAAATTAATTGTTTTAACTGAAAATGTAACTTCCATTTTTGGCTGGAAATTTACCTTTTGTAGTACAGAATTCATGTATTTCATCGAAAAGTCGTATTTTTTTGGTAGAAAATTAATCTTCTTCTTTGAAAATTGATCTATTTGGTTGAAAATTCAAGTATTCCAGTTAAATATTCGTGATTTTAGTTGGAAATTCGTCTTGTTGGTAGAAAATCCAAGTATCGCAGTTAAATATTTATCATATTATTTTTAAATTAATTTTTTTGGTTTGAAATAAAACTTGTTCGTTGAAAGTCATGAAAATTCATCACTTTGGTTGAAAATTTGTTTCTTTTTGTGTGAAAAATTAATTTTTTCAAACTGACTATTTATCTGTTCGTTTTTTTAATTAAAAATTAATCTTTTTTAGTCCAAAATTCAACTATTTCGTTGAAAATTTGTTGTTTTTTTTATTTGAAAATCCAAATAATTTATTGAAAATTTATATATTTCGTTCAAAACCGGTTTTTTAGTATAAAATCAATCTTTTTGCTTAAAAATTAATCTTTTTGGTTCAAAATTCATCTGCTGCAGTTAAAAATTCATCATTTTTGTTCAAAATTCGTCACTTTGGTTAAAATTTTGTTAGTTTTTTTCGTGAGAAATTAATTTTTTCTAATGATAATTTTACTATTCCATTTTGTTATAATTCTAGTTAAAAATTTATCTTTTTTGTTTAAAATTCATGTATTTTCTTGAAATTTCGTCTTTTTTGGTAAAAATTAATTGATATTTTTGAGTTGAAAATTCAACTATATGGTTTAATGTTTGTCCTTTTTAATTAAAAATTTAAATATTTCGTTGAAAATTCATGTACCTATTATGTGAAAAATTGTACTTTTCAGTAGAAAATTAATCTTTTGTTTGAAAATTCATATTTTCAGTTAAAAATTCAAGTATTCCAGTTAAATAATCATCATTTTACCTCAAAAATTAATATTTTTGATTAAAAATAAAACTACCTGCTTGAAAGTTGAACTCTTTTGTAAAAAAATAACCTTTTTGGTTTAAGATTGATCTATTCCAATTGAAGATTCATAATTTTAATTGCAAATTCATAACTTTGGTCGAGAATTCGTTTTTTTGTTGGAAAATTAATTTTGTTAACTGTAAATTTAACTATTCCATCTTAGGTGGACAATTTATGTTTTTTACTTGAAAATCCATGTATTTTGTTGATTTCGTCTTTTTTGGTAAAAATTAATTGATATTTGATAGTTGAGAATTCAACTATATGGTTTAATGTTTGTCCTTTTTAGTTGAAAATTTAACTATTTCGTTGAAAATCCATGTACCTATTTTGTGGAAAATTGTATTTAACAGTAGAAAATTAATCTTTTGTTTGAAAATTCATATTTGCAGTTGAAAATTCAAGTATTCCAGTTAAATAATCATTATTTTACTTAAAAATTAATATTTTTGGTTAAAAATAAAACTACCTGCTTGAAAGTTGAACTCTTTTGTAAAAAAATAACGTTTTTGGTTTAAGATTGATCTATTTTAATTGAAGGTTCATATTTGTAGTTGCAAATTCATAACTTTGGTCGAAAATTCGTTTTTTTGTTAGAAATTAATTTTGTTAACTGAAAATTTAACTATTCCATTTTTGGTAAAAAAATTAATCTTTTTCAGTTCAAAATTTAACTATTTGGTTGGAAATTTGTCTTTTTCATATGAAAATTAAAATATTTAATTGAAAATTTGTATATTTTGTTGAAAAATCTTTTTTTTTTCTAGAAAATTAATCTTTTTGTTTGTAAATTCATTTATTTGTGGAAAATTGGAGTATTTCAGGTAAATGTTCATCGTTTTAGTAGAGAATTAATTTTGTTTGGTTGAAAATAAAACTACTTGGTTGAAAGTTAAACTGTTTTGTTGAAAATTAATCTTTTTGGTTTGAAATTCATCTATTCTAGTTGAAGATTTATCATTTTAGGTGAAAATTCATGACTTTGGTAAAAAAATTGTTGTTTTTATTGTGAAAAATAAATTTTTTCAAATGAAAATTTATCTATTCTATTTTTGTTTACAAACTAATCTTTTTTAGTTCAAAATCCAACTAATTAGTTGAGAATTGATTTAGTTTAAATTTAACCATTTGGTTGAAGATTCATGTATTTTGTTAAAAAATCGTCTTTTTTGGTAAAAAATTAATCTATTTTAGTTGAGGATCCAACTGTTTTGTAGAAAATACATCTTTTTGGTTTGGAATTTGAACAAGTTGGTCGAAAATTTTACTTTTTTGTTAAAAAGTCGTCTCTTTTAATTGGAAGTTCAAATATTTGGCTGTTAATGTAACTGATTAGTTAAAAATTCTTTTTTATTGTTAAAAATTCAAGTATTGGAGAACTCATTTTTCTTGGTTGGAAATTAACTTTTTGTTTAAAAATTAATCTTTCTTGGTGAAAATTCAAGTATTCCAGTTAAATATTTATCATTTTTGTAGAAAATTATTTTTTCTGTAGAAAATAAAGCTACTTGGTTAAAAGTTTAACTGTTTTATTGAAAATTTATCTTTTTGGTTTAAAATTCATCTATTCCCGTTGAAGAATTATAATTTTAGTTGAAAATTCATCACTTTAGTTGAAAGTTTATTAGTATTTTTGGTAAAAAATTAATTTTTCTAACTGAAAATTGTACTATTACATTTTTGTTACAAACTCGTCTATTTAGTTAAAAATTCAACTATTTGTTCCAAAATTGATCTTTTTCAGTTGAAATTTAACTATTTGGTTAGGAATTAATATATTTTGTTGAAAAATCGTCTTTTTCTGTAGAAAATTATTAATTTTGGTTGTAAATTCAACTATTCAGTTTCAAATGCATCTATTTTGTTGAAAATTCAATATTTTTACTTGAACAGTTAATAGTTTTAAGTGCATTAAATTGAATTTAATGTAGTACCCACGTTAATTTTACGTAAATATGCACTGAATTTTAGTTTTGAGAAGATAAAATAGAAGTTTGTTTGAATTATTATTCAAATTCATTGATTTTAGAGACAAATTAAATAAATGATTAATTATGTTTTATTATTATTTGATTATTTAGTTAATCGATGGTGCCAATATATTTAAGAATAAATTATAATATAGTTTGAAAAATATTATACTTAATAATATGTACTATATATATAATATTTATTATATACTATATAATATATACTATATAATAAATACTATGAAAAATTATACCTGAAAAAAACTTGGAATTATCTGGGATTTTTTTTCCAGGATTTAAGTAGACAACCTGGATTATGTTTAAACTCAATACAAAATACTTCCAAACTAATGTTAATGTTTTTTTTTAGTTTCGACTAAAACAATCGGGAATAAAAAATTTGATATACATGGTGGAGAGTCACGGGAAAAATCAACGTACAACAATTCCTCTCAAGTCACTTCTACAGGCTGCAGTTAATTCTTTAGTCCAGGACGGCTTCATTCTTAAATTTACGAACGATCACAAAAATTCGATGATGTATCTCGCAACATTAACTGACTTACTCAGAAATGTTTATTCGGTAGGAAAAAAAATCTCTTTCCTCATTTTTAATCTTCCAAGTTTAACCTGTGTGTGAGTAAAATTTAATTATATTTTCAGGGAAAACGATTATCGAGTGGCGAAAAGGAAAATCTGGACTCGGTGGATCTCTGCAATGATTCAGAACCTCTGATGGAATTTAATAAATTCAACAAAAGCTCCTCGAAAGTAAAAGTATGTATCCGCATATTTTTCTTAGAGAGGAAATCTCGAAAAAGCCAGGGATATTGAGAAAAAAAATTACAAAAGCCACTTTTTAGTCATTTTTAAAAAGATAAGGTCACTATAGTCACTTTTTTAAATAACAAATCACTTTAGTCCCTTTCCTTTCAATAAATTAATCCATGGGTTAACCACTGTTGACTTTAAGTCTATACCTATTTCTGAATTTACTTGAATTCTTTTGAAATATTTTATGGTAGCTTTAAGATCCGAAGGAATTTTGAATATATTTAAATAATTTAAAAAATCTTCAAAATATTGTAAGGATTTTATGATATTTTTAAAAACATTCAAGTATTTTTCAAGAGATTTAAAAAGTTTCAAGGGATTTCAGAAAATTTGAAATATTTTAAAGTATTTAAAAAGTTACCATGACATTTTGAAGTGATAAAAATATTTTCAGAGAATTTCCGAGGATTGTAATAATTTTAAGGGATCTAAAGCAAAATTATTGCGCTTTTTTAGCTAGAATTTTTGAAGATATGGAACGATTTTAGAGGCTCTTCAAGGTTTTAGAATATTTTGAAAGATTTCAAGGAATTTTATCAGATTTCCGAGGATTTCAATGATTTTGAGGGATTTTAAAAGCTCTGAAGGCATTGTAATAATTTTTTCAGGATTTCACGAAATATGAAATTTAATAGAATTTTACGGGATTTTATAATATTTTAATGGAGTTTATAGAATTTATTCCCAAGAATTTAGGAATTTTTCAGGATTTCAAAAATTTCAAATATTTCAAGGTATTTCCAAAGATTTTCGACGATTTTATATAATTTGAAGAGATTTCCAAAAATTTCAAAGATTTGATATATTTTAGGGTGTTTTTAAAAATTCCAAGAAATTTGCAATAGTTTAAAAAAATTGCAAAGAATTTCGAAAGATATCAAAGAATTTGAAATATTTCAGGGTACTTTAAAAGATTCTAAGTAATTTTTAATTGACTTCAATAATTTTAAGGGATTTTAACAAATTTTAAAGTTTTTGACATGTTTGAGTTATTTTAGGACATTTTGGAAAATGCCAAGATGTTTTTACTTATTTAAAAAAATGTCATGGGATTTCAAAGATTTCAATAGATTTGCAATATTTTACGGTATGTTAAATTATATCAAGGATTTTCAATTGATAACAATAATTTAAAGGTATTTTAAAGGATGTTAAAGATTTAATATTAGTTTTCATAACATCCAAGGATTTTTTAAGAAATTTCAAAAGCTTGAAGGGATTAAAAAAAATTTCAAGGAATTTCGAAAGATATCAAAGGATTTGAAATATTTTAGGGTACTTTAAAGATTTTGAGTAGTTTTCAATTGGCTTCAATAATTTTATGGGATTTCAACAAATTTCAAAGGATTTATATATTTGAGGTATTTGAGGACATTTTATAAAATTCCAAGAAGTTTTTACTTATTTCAAAAAATGCCATGGGATTTCAAATTTTTAATAGATTTGGAATATTTTAGGGTACGTTAAATTATATCAAGGATTTTTAATTGATTCCAATAATTCGAAGATATCCCAAAGGATTTTAAAGATTTAAAATTAGTTTTCAAAACATCCAAGGAATTGTTAAGAAATTTCAAGGGATAAAAAAAAATTTCAAGGAATTTCGAATGATATCAAAGGATTTGATATGTTTTAGAGTAATCTAAAATATTGTAAGGAATTATTTAAAGATATTTCAAAAAATTTTAAAGGATTGGATATGTTTTATTGTATTTTTAAAAATTCCAAGAAATTTTGACTAGTTTCAAAAAAATTTTAAGGTCTTTCAAAATATTGTAAAGGATTTAAAATATTTTAGAGAATTTTAAAAGATTTCAAGGTATTTTCAAGGGATTTAAAAAGTTTCAAGGAATTTCAAAAGTTTTCAAAGGATTTGAAATAACTTGGGATGTTTAAAAAAATTCCAAGGAATGTTTAATTGATTGCAATAATTTGAAGATATATTTCAACGGGTTTTAAAGGTTTCAGGTTATTTTTAAAAAATCCGAGGAATTTTTGCGAAATTTGAAAAGTTTAAAGGAATTTAAAAATTTTAAGCTATTTGGGAAGATTTCAAAGAATTTGAATTATTTTATGTCATTTTAAAAGATTGCAAAAAAAGTTTTTAATAGACTTAAATAATTTAAAGAGATTTCAAAAGATTTCATTGGATTTAATAGGTTTTAGTGTATTTTTAGAAATCAATTATTTGAAGGTATTACAAAGGATTTTAAAAATTTTAGGTAATTTTTGAAACATCTAAAGAATTTTGAAGAATTTTAAAATGTTTCCAAGGATTTTAAAGATTTTAGGTAATTTTTTAACCATCCAAGGAATCTTTAAGAGATTTTAAATTTTCAGAGGATTTTAATGATTTTAGGTAATTTTTAAAACATCCAATAAATTTTTAAGAAATTAAAAATTTTTCAAAGAATTTTAAAAAATTTCAAGGGGTTTTAAAAGATTTCAAAAAATTTGAAATGTTTTAGGGCATTTTATAAGACTTTGAGTCATTTTGCAGGATTTCAAAAATTTCAAAGATTTCGAGGTATTTCCAAATATTTTTAGGAATTTCAACGATTTCAGGATATTTTAAAAGATTCCCAAGAATTTCCAATTGATTTCAATCATTTGAAGGGACTTTCATAATTTTCAAAGAACTTGAAATTTTGTACGGTATTTTTAAAAATTCAATGGAATTTTCACTAGTTTCAAAAAATTGCACGGGATTTCAAAAGATTTCAATGAATTTAAAATATTTCAGGAAATTTCACAATATTCTAATGATTTTTTTAAATGGCTGTGTCTAGTCGTCCCGAAAAATCAGGGGACTTGGAAAAGGGTATGGGCTAGTCGTCCCGAAAATTCGGGACGACTAGCCAAGCGCATGAAAAATATTGGACTAGTCATCCCGAATTTTGGGACGAGACACTTCGTTTTAAAATTGATTTCAATAATTTGAAGGGGTTTTAAAAAATCCAAAGAATTTGATATGTTTGAGGTATTTTGGGGTATTTTTAAAAATTCCAAGAAGTTTTCACTAGTTAAAAAAAATTCCAAGGGATTTTAAAAGATTTCAAAAAATTTGGAATAATTTAGGTTATGTTAAATTATATCAAGGATTTTAAATTGATTACAATAATTTCAAGATATTCCAAAGTATTTCAAAGATTTGAGATTAATTTTCAAAACATCCAAGGAGTTTTGAAGACATTTCAAGAGATTTAAAAAAAATTCAAGGAATTTCGAAAGATATTAAAGGATATGAAATATTTGAAGGTATTTAAAAAAATCCGAAGTAATTTTTAATTGATTTCAATAATTTAAAAGGATTTCAACAAATTTCAATGGATTTGATATATTTGAAGTATTTTAATATTTTTAAAAATTCCATGAAATTTCCGCCAGTTTAAAAAAATTCCAAGGAATTTAAAGAAATCGTAAATGATTAAAAATATTGTAGAGAATTTTAAAAGATTTTAAGGTATTTTCAGGTGCTTAGAAAAGTTTTAAGGGATTTTGAAAGATTTCAAACGATTTGAAATAATTTAGGGTATTAAAAAGAATTCCATGGAATTTTTAATTCATTTCAATAATTTGAAGTTATTTCAACGGATTTTAATGATTTCAGGTTATTTTTAAAGCATCCCAGGATTTTTTTAGAAATTTAAAAAGTTTTAAGGAATTAAAAAAAATTTTAAACGATTTCGAAAGATTTTAAAGGATTTGAATTTTTTATTATATTTCAAGAGATTCCAAATCATTTTCAATAGACTTCAATGATTTGAAGGAATTTAAAAAAATCTGAAAAGAATTTCATATGTTTTAGGGTATTTTTAAAAATTCCAAAAAATTTTCACTTGTTTTAAAATTTGCAAGGGATTTCAAAAAATTTCAAGGATTTCATATATTTGAGGTATTTTAGTGTATTTTAAAAAATTTAAAAAAAATTTCACTATTAAAAAAAAATTCTAAGGAATTTCGAAAAATTGTAAAGGATTTGAAATATTTTAGAGAATTTATAAAGATTTCAAGATATTCTCAAATGCTTCGAATACAATTTCAAAGAATTTTCAACGATTTTAGGATATTTTAAAAGATTCCATGGAATTTTCAATAGATTTCAATAATTTGAAGGGATTTCCGAAATTTTCAAAAAAATTTAAATATTTTAAGGCATTTCCAAAGATTTTCAAGAATTTCGACGATTTTAGATAATTTGAAAGGATTTCAAAAAATTCCAAAGTATTTGATATATTTTAGGGTATTTTTAAAAATTCCAAGAAATTTTTTCTAGTTTAAAAAATTGCGAGGGATTTCAAAAGATTTGGAATATTTTAGGGTATTTTAAAAGATTTCAAGTAACTTTCCAGTGCTTTAAAAAGTTTCAAGGAATTTCGAAATATTTCGAAGAATTTGAAATATTTCAGGGTATGTTAAATTATACCAAGGAATTTTTAATTGATTTAAATAATTTGAAGATATTCCAAAGGATTTTAAAGATTTAAGGTTATTTTTCAAAACATCCAAGGAATTTTTGAGAAATTTTAAAATTATGGGGTATTAATAAATTCAAATTAATTTTCGATTTCAATAATTTGAGATGTTTTAAAGAATTCAAAAGATTTAAGGTTATTTTAAAACATCCGAGGAATTTTTAAGAAATTTAAAACATTTTTTCGGAATTTTTAAAAATGTCGTGCAATATGGAAAGATTTCAAAGGATTTGAAATTTTAATGGTATTTTAAAAGATTTCAAATCATTTTCAATAAACATCAATAGTTTCCTGTTGGGTTATCGCTTCTTATTAAAATAAAATCAATCAATATCAATAAATTGAAGGTATCTCAAAAAAATTCAAAGATTTGATATGCTTTAGGGTATTTTTAAAAATTCCAAGAAATTTTCACTACTTTCCAAAAATTCCAAGGGATTTCAAAAGATTGTAAAGGATTAGAAATATTTCAGAGAATTTAAAAAGATTCCAATGTATTTTTAAGCACTCTAAAAATATTCAAGGGATTTGAAAAGATTTCAAAGGATTTTGAATATTTTGGGGTATTTTTTAAAAACTTTGTGGAATTTCAAAAGATTTCAAGTAACTTTCAAGTGCTTTAAAAATTGTCAAGGAATTGCAAGGGATTTGAAATATTTTAAGAAATTTTAAAAGCTGCTAAAGAATTTTTAATTGATTTCAATCATTTGAAGAAATTTTAAAGGATTTTAAATATTTTAGTGTATTTTAGAAGATTTCAAGGAATTTCTAAGAATTTTAAAAAGTGTCAAGGGATTTCAAAAGATTTGAATTGTTTCAGGGTATTTAAAATTAATCCAAGTGATTTTCAATAGATTCAGAAGATTTCAAGTAACTTCCAAGGACTTATGTGATTTTAAGGATTAAAAAAAATGTTCATGGGGTTAAGAATTTACTAAAATGTCTAATATTTTAGGATATTTTGAGATTCTAGTAGATTTTATTAGATTTCTGAGGATTTTGATGATTTTAAGAGATTTTAAAAGCTCACAAGTTTGTGAAATACATTTTTTATGATTTCGGAAATATCAGATTTTATGTTATTTTAGGGTATTATATAATATTTTAATGGATTTTTAAGAATTTATTTACAAGAATTGAGGGATTTTGTAGTATTTTTAAAGATTCCAAGAAATTATCAATTAATTTCAATAATTTCAAGGGATTTCAAAGAATTAAAAAATTTTTATATTTCTAAAAATATTACAAGGAATTTTTAGGAGCTTTAAAAAAATTCATTTTAAAATTTATCTTTTTTGTGTTTGAACATCAATTTTTGAAACTAAAATTTTAGCTATTCAAGTTTTTGTGGACAATTAATCTTTTTAGTTGAAAATTTGTATTCTTTGGTAGAAATTATTCTTTCAAATTGAAAAAATTTTATTTTTGTTAAAAATTAAACTATTCCAGTTGAGGATTGATTATTTTAGCTGAAAATTCAACTCCTTGGTTGAACATTAATTTTTTTAACCGACATTTTAAATAATCAACTTTTGTCTGACAATTTATCTTTTTTAATTGAAAATTCGCATTTTCATGGAAATTCAATTTCTGGTTGAAAATTCATCTTTTTGGTTAAAAATTTAACTATTCCAGTTGAAGGTTCCTCATTTTATTTAAAAATTCATTACTATTGTTCAAAATGTTACTTTTTTTAAATTAATTTTTTTTGAAAATTTTATTTCTTTATAATTAAGAATGTAACTAATTATTCCAATTGAATATTCCAATAATTTAGTTGAAACTCCATCTCTTTGGTTAAACATTAATTTTTCAACTGAAAAGTTAACTATTCAATTTATGGTTAAAAATTGATCTTTTTTAGTTGGAAATTTATGTTTTTTGTTGAAAATTCGTTCTTATGGCTAGTAATTAATCTTCTTGGTTAAAAATTCAGTTTTTTGGTTAAAAATTTAACTATGCCAGTTAAAGATTCATCATTTTAGTTAAAAATTGATCTTTTTGTTTAAAAATCAAATATTCCAGTTGAAGATTCATCGTTTTAGTTGAAGATTTATCATTTTATTTGAACATGCAATTGTTTGTTTAAAAATTTGTATTTTTATTGTTGAAAATTCAACTATTTTGTTAAAAATTCACGTATTTTGGTTAAAAATTAATCATCTTCTTTGAAAATTCATCTTTTTGGTTGAAAATTCAAGTATTCCAATTAAAGATTCATTATTTTAGTTGAAAAAGTATATTATTGTTTAAAAACGTAATTATTTTTATTTTAAATTAGTTTTTTGTATCATTTTTTTCAAACTGAAAATATAACTACTGCAATTGAATAGTCCATCATTTTAGTTGAAAATTCTTTTTTTTTTGAATTTCAAAAGGGTTTCATAGTATTTGAAATATTTCAGGTTATTTTTAAAATATCCGAGAAATTTCAAAGAAGTGAAAAAAAATGTCAAGCGATTTTAAAAGACTCCAAATCATTTTTAATAGGCTTCAATAATTTAAAGGGATTTCAACAAATTTCAAAGGACTTGATATGTTTTAGGAGCGCCTTAAAAATTTGTAAGGAATTTAAAAAAACTTCAAAGGATATGAAATAGTTTAGGGTATTTTAAATTATTTCAAAGAATTTTTAATTGACTGCAATAATTTCATGTATTATAAATACATAAATAATATTTTATGTGATTTGATTGTTCAAAATGTTTTAAAGGGTTTTGAAAAATGTCAAGGGATTTAAAAAGATTTTAAAGTATTTGAAATATTTTAGGGCATTTTAAATTATATCAAGAAATTTCCGAGACTTTTAAATAGTTTCCAGAAATTTCAAAGGATTTCAGAAGTTTTGAAATATTTTAAGGTATTTTAAATCATTCCAAGGCATTTTTAAGAGATTAAAAAAAGTTGAAGGAATTTCAAATATTTTATTATCAAGAATTGAGGGATTTTTTAAGATTTTTAATATTTCGAGGTATTTTCAAATATTTTAAAGAAATCCAACGATTTTAGGATATTTAGAAAGATTCCGAAGAATTTCCAATAAATTTCAATAATTTGAAGGAACCTCCAAAATTTTCAAAGACTTTCAAATATTTTAGTGAATTTTTAAAAATACCATGGAATTTTCACTAATTTCAAAAATTTTTATGGGATTTCAAAAGATTCCAATGAATTTGAAATATTTTAGGAAATTTAAAAATATTCTAATGAATTTTATTTAATTGATTTCAATAATTTGAAGGGATTTTATTAAATTTTAAAGAATTTACAATATTTTAGGGATTTAAAAAAAATCCCGAAAAATTATCACGAGCTTTAAAAATATGAAAGGTATTTCAAATCATTGCAAAGTATTTGAAATATGTTAGGGCATTTTAAAAGATTCTAAAGAATTTTTAATTGATTTCAATTATTTTCAGGGATTTTAAATTGTTTTGAAGGATTAAAAATATTTTAGGGTATATTTAAAGATTTCAAGGAATTTCTAAGATCTTTAAAAAGTTTCAAGGAATTTCAAAATATTTTAATGGTTTTAGGATATTTTAAATTATTTAAAATCATTTTCAAGAGATTAAAAAGTTTTCAATGAACTTTAAGGATTTAAATGATTTTAAGGGATTTAAAAAAATGCTCATGGGGTTAAAGAATTTACTAAAATATCTATAACATTTTAGGATATTTTATGATTTTAATGGATGTTATAAGATTTCTGAGGATTTCAATGCTTTCAAGAGATTTTAAAAGCTCTCCAGTTTTAAAATAAATTTTCTACTATTTCGGGGAATATTATTAGATCTGGTGTAATTTTAAGGGATTCGTCATATTTTATGGATTTTAAAGAATTTATTCACAAAAATTGAGGGATTTCGTAGTATTTCAAAGATTTTCAAATATTTCAAGGTATTTCTAAAGATTTTAAGGATTTTAGGATATTTTCAAAGATTTTAAGGAATTTGTCATTTATTTGAATAATTTAAAGGTATTTCAAAGAATTGTAAAGATTTTAGAAATTTTTTAAAATACCATAGTTTTTTCAAGAGCTTTAAAAAGTTTCAAGAGATTTTGAAGGATTTGAAATATTTTAGGGAATTTAAGAATATTTTAAGGAATTTTTAATGTTTTAAAATAATTTGAAGGTGTTTCCAAGAACTTGAAATATTTTGGGAAATCTCAAAAGATTCCAAGAAATTTTCAATTGATTTCAGTAGTTTAATGGAATTTCAAAGGATTGGAACTATTTTAGGGTATTCTAAATTATTCTAAAATATTTTTTCAAGAGCTCTAAACTAGGGAATTTTTTATTTATTTCAATAATTTAGAGAAATTCTAAATATTTCAGGATGTTTAAAAAAATTCCGAGGCACTTTCAAGAGATTTAAATAATTCCAAGGGATTTCCAAGGATTTCAATTATTTTAAGGGATTTTAAAAGCATTTAATGAGTTTTAATACCTTTTCCAGGATTTCTGAAAATATCAGATTTCATACAATTCCACACGATTTTATAATATTTTGATTGATTTCAAAGAATTTATTTAAAAGAAGAAAGGGATTAAGTAGGGTTTAAAAGATTTTATATGATTTTCAAATGATTTTTCCAATTCATTTAAATTAATTTGGAAATCAAGCTGAATTCTTATTAATTTATCCTGGATTCTTTTGATCCCTTTTGAATTCTTTTGATTTTTTAAAATTTAGTTGGATTCTTTTAAATTCTCTCAATTCTACTCAATTCTATGGATTAAAAAAAAAAATTTGTTTTATTCACTTCGTGGCCTTTTAAATTCATCTTGAATTTTCAGGCCTTTTATTTAATTCTTTTGAGTTCCCTCAAATTTGTCTAAACTTATTTTAAATTTACTGAATTCAATGAATTTTCTCACATTTTTTCATTGTTTTCAATTCTCTTGATTTTTTTTTTAATTTACCATTATTTATACATTAAAATTTTGTTAATTCTATTTATAAAAGATTCTATATTATAAATGATTTATATTAGAATTTTGGTCTTAAAATATTAATGGTCAGGGAAATGAAAAATTAATCACCCGTTCATGAAACGATTTTACAGGACCTATAAGATTTTATGTTGTTTAAAAAAATTTCATGTTATTTTATAAGATTTCCGAGGATTTCAATTACTTTAATGTACTTTAAAAGTTCTGAACGTATTTTAATCAATTTTCCTGTATTTCTGTAAACAGCCTCGTAGAATTTCACGGGATATTATAATATTTTAGTGGATTTTCCAGAATTTATTCAAGAGAAGTAAAGTGTTTCGTAGGGTTTCAAAGATTTTGAAGATTTTTTAAATCAATTTTTGAATTCTCCCTGAATACTTATTAATTTATCCTGAATTCTTTAAAATTCTTTGGAATTCTTTTAAATTTTTTTAATTCACGTGAATTATTCTAAATTTACTCAATTATACTTAATTCAATGGATTTAAAATGTTTTTTTAAAGTTTCTATTTAAATGACCCTGAGATTCAATTGATAAATTATCTAATGATTTGAAATATTTTAATGTATTTTTTTTCAAATTCCTCTGCATGCTCAAGAGCTTACAAAAATTTTAAAGGATTTCAAAAAATTTTAAAGGTTTTGAAATATCTTATGGTATTTCAAAAGATTCTGATGGGTGTTATAAAATTTTCTAAGGATTTTAATAAATTTTTTCGGATATGTAAAAATATCATTAAATTTCACCCCAAATTCTTATTAATTTATTCTGAATTCTTTTTAAAAAGTTTGAATTTTTCTAAATTGACTCAATACTAGTAAATTCAGTAGATTTTTAAAAAGTTTTTGTTTAATTCATCTTGAAGTCTCTAAAACTCACCTTAAATTCTTAAGCATTTCATCAAATTCTTTAAAATTCACTTTAACTTTTTTAAACTCATTTCAAACTTACTCAAGTTAATACATTTTTTCATATTTTTGAATTATTTTGAATTCGCTTGATTTTTGTTTCAATTAGTTAAATTTTTTATGAATTTTTTCTAATTCTTTTCATATCCCTAAATTATTTTGAATTTCCTTGAATATTTCTGAGCTCCTTTCAGACATTGTGAATCCATTTAAGTTTTTTCTCATTTTTAAATTGTTTATAATTTATCTGAATTCCCGCGAGCGTGACAAAAGTCCCTTTGGCCTCTAAATTTTGAAAATTTGAATCTGAAAACAAAAATTTGAATTTTGAAAATGAAGTTTTGCGGCCACCCTGATAGATTTTAAAACTATTTTTAAACATTTTGCAGATTCTGAAAGTGAAAGAAATGCTTGTACGACAACTCTTACAAATAAAAGGCATATCTCTCGAAAAGGCACTAGCGATAGTGGAATTATATCCGACTCCAAAGATACTTTTCAGTGCTTTAAACAAACCAGGCGGAAATGGAGAAAAATTGCTTGCTCCTTTGCAATACGGATTGAGCAAACGACAAATAGGACCTGCATGCAGTAAAATTATTTACCAGTTCTACACACAGAGAGTGCTGAACTGATTTAATTTTTAACTTAAAAGTGTACAATCACGCATGAAAAGAGTTCACAAATACTTCATTTTTGAAGCAAGTATATTTTTTCAAACTCTGTGCAATGCATCATATTCAGGCTGTCTATCCTACCTGGAAACCCGGAAAACCTGGAATTATCAGGGAACTTTTTCTAAAGTCAGGACATTTTTTTGAGAGCGTGCTGCATTTTTTTTTAATTGCAATATAATATTGAATAAAAATGATTTTTTATTTGTAAAGTAGCTTTATATTACTGTATTTAATTTTTTTTGAGAATTAGTTTTTTTTATTGAAATTAATTTTTTTTAACTGACAATTTAACTATTCTAGTTTTGGTTAAAAGTGGACAGTTTTTAGTTGAAAATTCAAGTATATGGCTACAAATTTATCTTTTTGTTTGAAAATTTAAAAGTTGGTTTGCAATCATTTCTCTCTCTTGATTGAAAAACCTTTCTTAGTTGAAAATTCAACTCATGTTTGAAAGGCGTCTTTTTGGTTGAGTTCAAATGTTTTTTATTAAAAAATTAAAATCTTTTTTGGTTGAAATATCAACTTTTATTAACTTTTCGTTCAGAATTCATCCTTTTTAAAATGAAAATTTAATTACTTGGTTGAAAGTTACAATCTTTTGTAAAAAATTAATTTTTTTGGTTAAATATTCATCATTTTAATTAAATTCATCTCCGGTTGAAAAATGAGCTATTTTGTCAAAAATTAGTTTTTTCGTTGGCTTAAAATCAAAATTTTTTTACTAAAAACTTAAATATTCCACTTTAAATTTAAACTATTTTGTTGAAAATGTGCTTTTCTGAAGGGGTTGAAAATTAATTTTTTTAAATGGAATTGCTTCAATTGAATATTCCATCATTTTAGTTAAAAATGCATCTCTTTACTTGAAATTTAATTTTTTCAACTTTAATTTAAATATTTCATTTCTGGTTAAAAAATACATTTTTAATTATTCTTGTCAAAAATTCATCATTTTAGTTAAAAATTAATTTTTTTGGTTTAAAATTCAACTATTCTCCAGTTGAAAATGCATGAATTTTGATGAAGATTCGTCCATTTGGGTAGAAATTAATATTCTTGGTTGAACATTCATCTTTTTGTTTTAAAATTCAACTATTTCACTTTTAGATAAATCATTTTAGTTGAAAATGTATTGCTTAATTTGAAAATGTAACTATTTTTTTAAAAATCAGTCTTTTTTATTGAATTTTTAAAAAACTGAGATTGTAACTATTTCAGTTGAATATTCCATCATTTTGGTTGAAAATTCATCCTTTTGATTTTGAATATCAATGTTTTTGACTTAAAATTTAACTTTTCAATTTTTGGTGGAAAAATTACAATTTCTAGTTCGTAATTTGTCTTTTTGGTAAAAATTAATCTTTTTGGTTGAAAGTTAAATTATTCTAGTTAGAGCAGAGAGTTTCTCTCTGGTTAAAGGTTCATTTTAGTTGAAAATAATCTTTTTCTTTCACAATTTAAATATTCTAGTTGAAAATTCACCACTTTATATGAAAATGTAACTATTTTTTGTAAAATATTTTTTTTTTTAATCAAAAATAATTTTTTTTCATTGAAATTTTTTTTTTTTTTCAACTGAAAATATAACTATTCCAATTGAACATTGCATTATTAAAAAATCATCATTTTAGTACAAAATCCATCTTTTTAGTTTAAAATTCAACTATTTCAGATGAAGATTCATAATTTTATTTAAAAATTAGTTTTTTAATTAAATTTTTTAAAACACGAAAATGTAAATATATTTTCATTGAATATTCCATCATTTTAGTTTAAAATTCATCACTTTGTTTGAAAATCTATCTATTTTTGTGAAAATTAATTTATTTTTATTGAATTTTTTTCAACTGAAAATGTAACTATTACAATGGAATATTTTATCATTTTAGTTGAAAATGTATCCATTTGATTTTGAACATCAATTTTTTTAACTAAAAATTTAATTATTCGTTTTTTTGTAGAAATTAATCTTTTTGGTTAAAAATTCAATTACTCTAGTTAATTAAAGATTGATCATTTTAGTTGAAAATTAATTTTTTTTGTTTAAAATTCAACTATTCCAATTTAATATTCCATCATTTTAATTGAATATTAATCTCTTTGGTTTTAAACATTAATTTTTTAACTAAAAATATAACTATTTAATTTTTTGTTGACAATTTATCTTTTTTATTTGAAAATTCATTTATTTTGTTAAAAATATGTATTTTTAGTTAGAAATTAATATTCTTGTTTGAATATTAATCTTTTTGGTTAAAAATTCAACTATTCCAGTTAAGGATTTATTTTAGTCAAAAAATTCGTATTTTTTATTTTAAACATCAGTTTTTAAACTAAAAATTTAACTATTCAATTTTTGATGGAAAAATCTTTTTAGTTGAAAGTTTTTCTTTTTGGTAGAAAATTCAATCATTCTAGTTAAAGGTACATAATTTTAATTGAAAATTTTTCTTTTTGGTTTAAATTTCAACTTTTTCAGTTGAAAATTCATCATTTTAGTTGAAAACTCATCACTTTGTATGAAAATGTAACTATTTTTTTAGAAAAGTTTATTTATTAAAAAATATTTTTTTGTATTGAAAATAATTTTTTTTTCATCTGAAAATGTAACTATGTCAATTGAATATTCCATTGCTTTAGTTGAAAATTCATCTCTTTGGTTTTGAACATTAATTATTATAACCAAAAATGTAACTATTCCATTTTTGGTTGAAAATTGATCTTTTGCAGTTCAAAATTCCACTGTTTGGTTAAAAAATTTCATTTTTTAGTCGAAAATTTAACTATTTCGGTAAAAATTTATGTATTTTGTTGAAAAATCGTCTTTTTTTGGTAGAAAATGAATCTCTGTTTGAAAATTTACCTTCTTGTTTGAAAATTTACCTTTTTGGTTGAAAATTTAAGTATTCCAGTTAAAAATTTATTATTTTAGTTGAAAATTCATCTTTTTGGTTAAAAATAAAACTACTTGTTTGAAAGTTAAACTCTTGATAAAAATTCATCTATTTCAGTTGAAGATAGATAATTTTAATTGAAAATCCATTTTCTTGTTTGAAAATTTGTTTTTTAGTGAAAAATTATTTTAACTGAGAACTTAACTATTCCATTTTTGGTTGAAAACTTATTTCTTTTTAGTTCAAAATTCAACTATTTGATTGAAAATTGATCTTTTTTGGATGAAATTGAACTATTTTGTTAAAAATTCATCTATCTCATTGAAAATGCAATATTTTTACTTGAAAGTTTAAAAATTTGCAGCGCTCAAATCTTTCCGAATTAAACATAATAATCGAATCTCTAAAAACTAAAATAAAAAACATTATTTGTAGTGAATTCGGGAAATTTTTTCCAGGATTCGCGTAGACTCCCTGATATTACTTGTCTATTATTTAATAATTTTATATTCACTTTATGTACAAAGAATGATTTTATTTAAATGTACCACGTTGCATGTAAAACCCCTGTAAAAAGTGTACTTATATTTTGCCTAGGTCAATAAATCTTGTATTTTTTTGTAGATTCTTCTGTATTTTCTCCTCTGTATAAATTATCACTTACACCTCAAACTGTACACTAAACTAATATTTACATTGGATTGATTTACAGTAAAAAGTACTTAAAAAATATTTCTATCGTAAAAGCAATTTAAGGACACTATTTACAAAAATTCTTGTCTGTAAGCTCACGTTTGCGTTTTTTCAGTAGAAATTGTTGCAGGAACTTCAGACTTTAAAGTCGCCTGCTCTTGTGTTTTCTGTACCTCACCTAACATTTTTCCTTGGGAAAGACTTGATGAACTTAACATCACTGAAACCTGTTCCGGAAGCGGACAAGCGATCAGCAATAGATTTTCATAATCGTAGCAAGTGTTTAAAATCTGCAACAATTGCGTGAAAGCAGCGACGATATTATTTTTAATAGGTCTAAACAAAATGCATTCGTTTTCTCTATTAGATAGAAACAAATGCATCGACTGTTGGAGACCCGGTAGTTTAAATTTTATTGAACGCAAAGCTTCGCTAACTGCGGCCGAAACGTCTTGAGCAGGACCTAAATCCTGGTTTTGATTGGGTTTCGTATTTTCCTGTTGTACGCAAGATTTTGCCTTTTCTAATAATTTCAGAACAGGCTCTATCAGCAAGTTTGTGGAATACTGGATCAGTCTCTGGCAAGTGGATTTCAGCTTTGCATCGACGTGTTTTCTAGAATCTATTAAATGTTCCTTCATTTGTGGAGCACCTTCCAGAAGAAATTCCAAAAGTGCGTTGTTTGAAAGTGTAAACAACCGCGAACGCTTCTCCAGCAAATGGAATGCTGCTGTTTTTACTTTTGAGAAGTCCAAGCTGTACTCTTTCACTGTGAAGTCCACCTGAAAAAATTGATTTATTGCGATAGGTTGATCACTCGACTTTTAAACGGATACCAGATTTCAGGATTTCAACAGTTTTCAAAAGATTTTATAAAGAGTTGAAAAAATTAAAGAATTTTTCGGGTTTCAATCGTGTACAAAACTAAATTATTATAATTAATCATTGTGAAAGCATTCCATATAGTAAAAGAAATATTTCAAAGTACTCACAAAGATTTCACAGACTGAACGAAAATTTCAGAGATTTCACAAAGATTTCAAAACACTTAAAGGACTGAAAAAAGATTTTATAAAGATATTACAAGAATTTAATAGACTAGAGAAAAAACGAGCAAGATTATTATTTTTTTTTTTTTGTAACCTTACCATTTTTGATTTACAGTTTAATTATTTTGTCAGGAATTAACTTTTTCGTTAAAAATTCTTATTTTCAGGATCAAAATCAAACTATTTTGTTGGGAAGTCTTTTTTGATTGAAAATGTAACTGTTTGCTTGAAGTTTAGCTACTTTGTTGAAAATCTATTTTTTTGCTGTTGAAGATTTATCATTTTAGTTAAGAATTCATCTCTTTGGTTGAAAATTAATTTTTTTTAAACTAAAAATGTAACTTTACCATTTTCGATTTGAAGTTTAATTATTTTGTTACAATTTGGTTGCAAATAAAATTTTTTTAATTTTTATTTTCGTGTTAGAAATTTAACTGTTTTGTAAACAATTCATCTTTTTGGCTTGAAAATTCCATTATTTCTTTAAAAGGTTTTTTTCTGCACTGAAAAATCTTTCTTAGATGTATATTTATATTTTTTTTATTAAAAATTTATTTTTTTAAACTAAAAATCTAATTTTTCCTTTTTTGGATAAAAATGTTGTTGCAAATAACCTTTTTTTTAATTCTTATTTCGCTTTAAAAATTCAAATGTTTTGTAAACAATCCATCTTTTTTGCTAGAAAATTCCATAATTTATTTACAATGCTTTTTTGGGGGGAGTAAAAAATCTTTTTTGTTTGAAAATTTGTTATTTTTTTCGTTGAGCATTAATTTTTTTAAATGAAAACGTACCTCAATTTTTCCTTTAAGGCTTGACTTTTTTATTGCAAATTAATTTTTGTTTGAAGATTCATAATTTTAAATGAAAATTTATTTCTGGTTGAAAATTTAAGCGTTTTGTAGAAAATGTGTTTTTTTTTTGTTTAAAATTAATTATTTTAAAACTAAAAATGTAACTTTTCCATTTAAGAAATATTTTAAAGTTTGTACTCACAAAGATTTCAAAGACTTAACAAATATTTAACAAAAATTTTAGCGATTTCATAAAGAATTCAAGGGATTCAAAACATTTAAAGGATTTAAAAAAGATTTCATAAAGATATTACAAGAATTTAATAGACCAGAAAAAAAACACGCGCGCGATTATTGTTTTTTTTTTGTCTCAAGTTATTTATAAATTAAAATGTAAAATTAATATTAATAAATTTAACCTTACTATTTTTGATTGACTGTAAATGTAACTACTTGGTTGAAATTAAACTATTTTGTTGAAAGTGAATTTTTTTGTTGGTTCAAGATTTATCATTTAAGTTCAGAATTCATCTCTTTGGTTGAAAATGCAACTGACTTTTGGAAACTGAGTTTTTTTTTTGCTTAAAATTAATTTTTTTGAAACTGAAAATGTAACTTTCCCATTTTCGTTGAAAATTTTGTTGTAAATAAATTTTTTTTAAATTTTTATTTTCGTGTTGAAAATTCAACTATTTTGTAAACAATTCATCTTTTTGGATTAAAAATTCCATTATTTCTTTCAATTGTTTTTTTCTGGACTGAAAAATCTTTCTTAGTTAAAAATTTGTTTTTTTTTTGTTGAAAATTAATTTTTTTAAATGAAAATGGAACTTCACCATTTTTGGTTTGAGGCTTAATTATTTTATAACAAATTAATTTTTTTGTTTGAAAATTTATCATTTTAGTTAAAAATTCATAACTGGGTGAAAATTAAACTGTTTTGTGGAGAATTAGTTTTTTTTGGTTTCAAATTATTATTATTTTTAATTGAAAATGTAAATTCTCCATTTTTTGTTCGAGGTTTAATTATTTATTACAAATTAATTTTTTTCTTTGAAAATTTAGTTGAAAATTCATGTCTTGTTAAAAATTTAACTGTTTTGTGGAAAATAAGCTTTTTTTGTTTAAAATTTAGTTCAAAATAACTTTTTGTTGAAAATTCTTATCTTCATGTTGAAAATGTAACTGTTTTGTAAACAGTTCATCTTTTTGGCTTGCAAATTCCATAATTTCTTTGAAATTTTTTTTCTGGACTGTAAAATCTTTCTTGGTTGAAAATTAATTTTTTTAACAAAAAACGTAACTTTACCATTTTTCGTTTGAGGTTTAATTATTTTATCAAAAATTACTTTTTTTGTTTAAAGATTCATAATATTAGTTGCAAATTCATCTCTGGTTAAAAATTTAACTGATTTGCGGAAAATAAGTTTTTTAAATTAATTTTTTTGAAATTGAAAATGTAACTTTTCCATTTTTTGTTGAAAATTTGGTGGAAAATGAAATCGCTTAGCAAAAATTTTTAGTTTCGTCTTAAAAATGAAACTTTTTTTGTAAACAATTCATCTTCATGACTTGAAAATTTCATAATTTATTTAAAATGTTTTTTTCTGAACTAAAACATCTTTCTTGCCTGAAAATTAATTATTTTTTGGTTAAAAATTAATTTTTTTAAAAATAAAAATGTAACTTTATCATTTTTGGTTTAAGGTTTAATTATTTTATGAGAAATCAATTTTTTTGTTTAAAGATTCATAATATTAGTTGAAAATTCATCTCTGGTTGAAAATTTAACTGTTTTGCGGAAAATAAGTTTTTTTAAATTAATTTTGTTGAAATTGAAAATGTAACTTTTCCATTTTTTGTCGAAAATTTGATTGAAAATGAAATTTCTTGTCAAAAATTTTTATTTTCGCCTTAAAAATTAAACTTTTTTGTAAACAATTCATCTTCATGACTTGAAAATTTCATAATTTATTTGAAATGGTTTTTTTCTGGACTGAAACATCTTTATTGACTGAAAATTTATCATTTTTTGGTTAAAAATTAATTTTTTTTTAAATGAAAATGTAACTTTATCATTTTTGGTTTGAGGTTCAATTATTTTATCAAAAATTAATTTTTTTGTTTAAAGATTCATAAAATCAGTTAAAAATTCATCTCTGGTTGAAAATTTAACTGCCTGAATTTTTATTTTTTTTTTAATTAATTTTAAAAAAATGAAAATTTAATTTTAATA
>JAUELO010000179.1:33856333-33868444 GCA_032357855.1 Amphibolips quercusostensackenii | reverse complement strand
CGTATTTTTCATTTTAAACATCAATTTTTTTAACTAAAAATTTGACTGTTCAATTTTTGGTGGAAAAATTATTTTTTCATGTAATCTTCTTCTTGGTTGAAAATTCATCTTCCTGTTTTAAAATTCAACTATTTCACTTTAAGATTAATCATTCTAGTTGAAAATGTAACTTTTTTTTTTTAATCAGTCTTCTGTTTGAAAATTTTAAAACTGAAAATGTATCTATTTCAGTTGAATATTCCATCATTTTAGTTGGAAATTCATCTTTTTGATTTTGAATATTAATTTTTCTAACTAAAAATTTAACTTTAAAATTTTTGGTCGAAAAATTGAAAATTCAATTATTCTAATTAAAAGTTCATAATTTTTGTTGAAATTCAATCCTTTTCTTGTAAAAATTAATTATTTTAGTTAAAAATTCACCATTTTAGTTGAAAATTCATTACTTTGTTTAAAAATTTTAATTTTTCTTTGAAAGTTAGTTTATTTTTATTGATTTTTTTAAAACTGAAAATGTAACGATTTCAATTGAATATTCCGTCATTTTAGTGAAAAAGTCGTATTTTTTATTTTAAACATCAATTTTTTAAACTAAAAATTTAACTTCAATTTTTAGTGGGAAAATTGAAAATTTAACTATTTTAGTGAAAGGTTCATCATTTTAGTTGAAAATTAATCTCTTTCGTTTGAAATTTAATTATTCTAGTTAAGGATTCATAATTTTATTTGAAAATTGACTGCTTTGTTTAAAAATTTAACTATTTTTTTGAAAATTAGTTTATTATTTTTTTTCTAACTGGAAATGTAACTATTTCAATTGAATATTCCATCATTTTAGTTGAAAAGTCGTATTTTTCATTTTAAACATCAATTTTTTTAACTAAAAATTTGACTGTTCAATTTTTGGTGGAAAAATTATTTTTTTTATGTAATCTTCTAGGTTGAAAATTTATCTTCCTGTTTTAAAATTCAACTATTTCACTTTAAGATTAATCATTCTAGTTGAAAATCTAACTTTTTTTTTAATCAGTCTTCTTATTGAAAATGTTTAAAAACTGAAAATGTATCTATTTCAGATGAATTTTCCATCATTTTACTTGGAAATTCATCTTTTTGATCTTAAATATTAATTTTTCTAACTAAAAATTTAACTTTAAAATTTTTGGTCGAAAAATTGAAAATTTAATTATTCTAATTAAAAGTTAATAATTTTTGTTGAAATTTAATCCTTGTCGTGTAAAAATTAATTATTTTAGTTGAAAATTCACCATTTTGGTTGAAAATTCATTACTTTGTTTAAAAATTTTAATATTTCTTTGAAAGTTAGTTTATTTTTATTGATTTTATTTTAAACTGAAAATGTAACGATTTCAATTCATCATTTTAGTGAAAAAGTCGTATTTTTTAATTTAAACATCAATTTTTTTAACTACAAATTTAACTTTTCAATTTTTGGTGGGAAAATTGAAAATTTAACTATTTTAGTGAAAGGTTCATAATTTTAGTTGAAAATTAATCTCTTTCGTTTAAAATTTAATTATTCTAGTTGAGGATTCATAATTTTAGTTGAAAATTGACTGCTTTATTTAAAAATTGAACTACTTTTTTGAAAATTAGTTTATTATTTTTTTTCAAACTGGAAATGTAACTATTTCAATTGAATATTTCATCATTTTAGTTGAAAAGTCGTATTTTTTATTTTAAACATCCATTTTTTCAACTAAAAATTTACAATTTTTGGTGGAATAATTGAAAATTCAACTATTCTAGTTAAAGGTTCATCGTTTTACTTGAAAATTAATTTCTTTTGTTTAAAATTTAATATTCTATCTGAAGATTTATCATTTTAGTTGAAAATTCACAACTTTGTTTAAAAATTTAACTATTTTTTTGAAAATCATTTTATTTATTTTTATTTTTGAGACTAAAAATGTAACTATTTTAATTGGATATTTTATCATTTTAGTTGAAAAGTCGTATTTTTTATTTTAAACATATAATTTTTCAACTAAAAATTTAACTTTTCAATTTTTGGTGGAAAAATTGAAAATTCAACTATTCTAGTTAAAGATTCATCGTTTTAGTTAAAAATTAATCTCTTTCGTTTAAAATTTAATTATTCTAGTTGAAAATTTATCATTTAAGTTGAAAATTCACTACTTTGTTTAAAATTTTAAATATTTTTTTGAAAATTAGTTTATTTTTTTTCAGATTGAAAATGTAACTATTTCAATTGAATATTCCATCATTTTAGTTGAAAACTCGTATTTTTTATTTTAAACATCCATTTTTTCATCTAAAAATTTAACTTTTCAATTTTTGGTGTAAAAATTGGAAATTCAACTATTCTAGTTAAAGATTCATAATTTTAGTTGAAAATTAATGTCTTTTGTTTAAAATTTAATTATTCTAGTTGTAGATTGAGCATTTTAGTTGAAAATTCATCTTTTTGATTTTGAATATCAATTTTTTTGACTAAAAATTTATCTTTTTAATTTTTGGTGGAAAAATGATAGTTTCTAGTTAAAAATTTGTCTTTTGGGTAGAAATTAATCTTTTTGAATGAAAATTCCATTATTCCAGTTAAAGGTTCATCATTTTAGTAGAAAATTAATCTTGTTGGTTGAAATTTCAACTATTTCAGTTGAAAATTTATCATTTAAGAAAAAATTCATTAATTTGTATGAAAATGTATTATTTTCTTGAAAAATAGTTTTTTTAAATTAAAATTTTTTTTTTCAATTGAAATTTAGTTTTTTTTTTCAACTGAAAATGTAACTATTCCAGTTGAATATTCCATTCTTTTAGTTGAAAATTAATCTTTTTGGTTTAAAATTTTACTATTTTAGTTGAAGATTCATCATTTTAGTTGAAAATTCATCAGTTCGATTGAAAATTAATTTTTTAAACTGAAAATTCAACTATTCCCTATTTAGTTGAAAATGAATCTTCTTGTTTTAAAATTTAACTTCTTGTTTGAAAATTCACCTTTTTGTTTGAAAATTCAAGTATTCCTGTTGAATATTTATCATTTTAGTTGAAAATTCATCTTTTTTTCTAAATTCAAATATTACAGTTGAAAATTCATCATTTTAGTTAAAAATTCATTACTTTCTTTGAAAATGTACCTATTTTTTGAAAATTAGATTCTTTTGGTTGAAATTTTTTTTTTTTAACTAAAAATGTAACTATTTCCATTGAATATTCCGTCATTTTAGTTTAAAATTCATCTCTTTGGTTGTGAATTTAAGTATTCTAATTAAACGTTTTTCATTTTAATTGATAATTCATCTTCTTGGTTGAAAATTTAACTATTCCAGTTAAAGATTCATCACTTTGTTTCAAAATTCACCTTTTTTGTTTAAAACTCAACTATTCTAGTTGAAGATTTATCATTTTAGTTGTAAATTCGTCAGTTTGGTTACAAACGCATTTTTTTATTAAAAATCTAACTATTCCATTTTGTGTTGAAAATTGAAATTCATTCATTTGAAATTCAATTGAAATTCATTTTCTTGTTTGAAATTTTATTTTTTTGGTTGAAAATTTAATTATTCTTGTTAAATATTCATCATTTCAATCGAAAATTCATTTTTTTTGGTTAAAAAATCCACTATCCCAGTTGAAGATTCATCACTTTAGTCTTTTTTGTGGAAAGTTGATCTTCTTGTGTGAAAATTAATTTTCTTGTTTCAAAATTCATCTTTTTGCTTGAAAAATCAACACTTCTTTAGCATTTTTTTTCTCTCTTAACTGAAAAATCTTTTTTAGTTGAAAATTCAGCTCATGTTGAAAATTCATCTTTTTTGGTTGAATGCAATTGTTTTTGACGGAAATTGAAAATATTTTTGTGTAGAAATATTAACTGCTATATTTACCGTTCAGCATTTATCTTTTTTGAAATGAAAATTTAATTGCTTGCTTAAAACTAAAAATCTTTTGTCAAAAATTAATTTTTTGGTTGAAAATTCATCTTTTTCGTTGAAAAATGATTTTCTTGATGAAAAATGAGCTTTTTGTTGAAAATTAGTATCTTCTTTGACTAAGAATTAATCTTTTTCACTGAAAATTTAACTATTCCAGTTGAAACTTGAACGATTTTGTTGAAAATTCAATTATACTAGTTAAATATTTATAATTTTAGTTGAAAATTCATCTTTTGGGTTTCAAATTCAACTATTAATGTTGAAGATTCATCATTTTACTTGAACATTCATCACTTTCGTTGCAAATGTATCTATTTTTTTTTAAATTAGTTTTTTGGTTGAAAATTTTCTTTAGCTTCCTTTTCTTAGTTGAAAATTTCACAGTTGATTTGCACTTTTTCTCTTTGTTCACTGAGAAATCATTTCTAGTTTAAAATTCATCTTATGTTGAAAAGTCGTCTTTCTTGTTTGAAAATATTAAATACTACATTTGTCGTTGAGAATTCATCCTTTTTGGAATGAAAATCTAATTACTTGGTTGAAAGTTAAAGTCTTTTGTTAAAAAATAATTTTTTGGTTGAAAATTTATCTCTTCGATTGAACATTATTTTTTAAAATAAAAATTTAACTATTTAATTTCTGTTTAAAGAATTATATTTTTTAGTTGAAAATTCATCTTTTTTGGTAGAAATTGATCTTCTTAGTTGAAAAATAATTTTTTTTTATCGAAAATTCAACTATACGAGTTAAAGATTTATCACTTAATTTCAAAATTCACCTTTTTTGTTGAAAACTCAACTATTTGAGTTGCAGATTTATCATTGTAGTTGAAAATTCATCACTTTTTAAAAAAGTGTATTGTTTTTTTGTGTGGAAAATTAATTTTTTTAATAGAAAATTTAACGATGCCATTTGTGGTTAAAAATAGATCCTTTTCAGTTATAAATTCAACTATTTGTCTTAAAAATTAATTTTTTTGCTTGAAAATTCAACAGGTTAAATATTCATCATTTTAATTGAAAATTCTTCTCTTTGGTTAAAAAATAAGTTATTTTGATGAAAATTTCAGTATTTCATCTGAAACTTTAACTGTTTTGTTGAAATTTATTTTTTTTTTCATTAAAAATAATTTTTTCTAACTGAAAATGTAATAATTGCAGTTGAATATTCCATCTTTTTAGTTAAAAATGCATCTCTTTGATTGAATATTAATTTTTTTACCTAAAAATTTAACTATAAAATTTTTGGTTAAAGATTGATGGTTTTTAATTAAAAATTTAAGTATCTAGTTAAAAATGTAATTATTTTAATTGAAAATTTAGCTTTTTTGTTGAAAATTCAACTATACCAGTTAAAGATTCATCACTTTTTTTTAAAGTCATCTTTTTTGTTTAAAATTAAACTATTCGAGTTGATGATTCATCATTTTAGTTGAAAATTCATCACTTTGGTAAGAAATTTGTTTTTGTTTCCTGTGGAAAATCAATTTTTTTTAAATGAAAATTAAACTATTATATTTTTGGTTAAAAACTGTTATTTTTTGGTAGAAAATTAATCTTTTTGGTTTAAAATTTACCTATGTTCAAAAATCGATTATTTGATTCAAAGTTAAATTATTTTGCAAAAAATAATTTTTCTTATTAACAATTTATAATTATAGTTCAAAATTTAACTATTCGCTTCGAAATTAACATTTATGTTGAAAATTATACTATTTTTGAGAAAATTAATCTTTTTGGCTTGAAAATTGAACAATTTGGTAGAAAATTAAACTATTCAGTTGAAAATTAAACTTTCTGGTTAAAAAATCATATTTTTGTGTTAAAAATTGAACTTTTTTGCAGAAAATTCGTCTTTTTGCCTCTAAAATGAAATACATTTATTGAAAATGCATGTACTTTGTTCAAGATTCGTTTTTTGTTTTTGTAGAAAATTAATCTTCTTGGTAGAAAATTTATCTTTTTGTTTAAAAATTTTAAAATTTTGTTCAAAATTCGTTTTTTTAAGATTATTTTTTTATCAAAGTGTTTATTTAAAAATTTAATTATTTCGTTTTTGGTTAAATCTTTAGCCTGTATATTGTATAAGTTAAAAATTCAACAGTTTAGTAGGAAATTTATATATTGTGTTAAAAAGTCATCTTTTTGGGTAGGAACTTAATATTTTTTGTTGAAAATTCAACTATTTGGTTGAAAGTGAATGTATTTTATTCAAAAGTCTTCTTTTTGGGTAAAAGATTATTCTTTTTTGTTGAAAGTTCAAATTTTTTGTTGAGAATTTAACTATCTTGCTATAAAATTGATTGAAATTCGATTAGAAATTTAATTTAATCTTGATTGAAAATTATCTTTTTGTTAAAAATTCATCTTTTTCGATTTATGTGTCCACTATTTTCTAAAACATTCGACTTTTTAGATTAAAAACTTTACTCTTTTGTTGAAAACTCATCTTTCATGGTAGAAATGTCATATTTCTTGGTTGAAAATGAACTTTTTTGATGAAATTTAAACTATTTTCTAAAAAATTTGTCCTTTTGTACTGAAAAATCAAATATTTGATTGAATTTTAGTCTTTTTTGTTTAAAAATGTGATCATTTGATCGAGAATGCATCTTTGTATGATGAAAATTCAACTATTTGGTTATAAATTGAACTATTTTGTTAAGAATTTAATTATTTTTGGAAAATTTAACCATTATGTCAAAATTGTCATTTTTGGTCAAAAATTCAACTATGTTCTAAAAAATTTATCCTTTTGGATTAAAAATTCATCTTTTATTGAAGAAAAGTCATCCTTCTTCGTTGAAAATTTATCTTTTATGGTTGAAACGTAATTTTTTTTTTAATTTAACTGTCTGCTAAAAAAAGCGTCTTTTTGGCTTAAAAATTTTAATATTTGGTTAAATCTTCAACTATGTTTTGGAAAACTAGCCTCTTACTGTAAAGTTGATCTTTTTGGTGTTAGAGCAATTGTTTTCTTGAAAATTATTTTTTTTTTATTCGTCTTTTTGTGTTGAAAATTCATCTCTTCGGGTAGAAAATCTTTTTTGGTAGAAAATCAATTTATTTTGTTGAAAATGAATATAATTACCTGAAAAATTAAGAATTTAAAGCATTTTAAATTGAATTGAATATATTACCCACATTAAATTTGCCTAAATATGCACTGAATTTTAAGTATAAGAAGACAAAATGAAAATTTTTTTGATTTATTATTCAAATTAATGAACTTTAAGGACAAATTAGTAAATGATTAATTATGTTTTTAGTATTATTTAATTAATCTATTTAAGAATTTTTTAAATAAAATGTGCCAAAGCTTTCTAAATTAAGCATATTAATTGAATACTTAGAAACTGAAAAAAAATTATTTATAATTAACTCACGAAACTTTGTATATATTCTGAAAAAATTTGAGATACCTGGAAAAAACGTGGAATTGTCAGGAAATTTTGTTCCAGGATTTGAGTATTTATGTATTTTGTTAAAAAGTTGTCTTTTTGGATAGAAAATGAATCTTGTTTGTTGAAAATTTAACTACTTGGTAGAAAATTAATAAATTTTGTTTAAAAAAGTCGTCGTTTTGGGTAGAAAATTGTTCTTGTTTGTTGAAAGTTCAATTTTTTTCTGAAAATCTAACTATCTTGTTAAAAATTAATCTTTCCTGATTGAAAATTATACTTTTTGTTAAAAACTGAAGAAATCTTTTTTTCAGAATTAATTCAAGAAATATTATGTTATCTTCTAATTTAATTTTTCAGATTACACTGTCAGCAACCTTCTTTTGGACCAGCTTGTTGTTTAGCGAAACGCTGGTTGTCTTCACAGTTGTTGGACGACTCTAATTTTCCTGATATCGTCGTGGAACTGCTTCTAGCCTCAATATATTTAACCCCGGATCCTTACAAACCAGCCCAAATGCCACAAGTCGCATTTTTCAGATTATTGGAATTGTTTGCTCGGTCTCACTGGAGCTCCGACCCTGTTATTGTCAATTTCAACAACGAAATGACTCGTAAGTTAATTATCACAATAAATTTAAATTTATTTATCAAATTACAATGAATTTCCAAATCGAAAAAAATGAATTCTTGATGAAAAAGGTAATTTTCAATCAAGAAAGAAAAATTTCTAACAAGATAGTTAAATTCTCAATAAAAAAATTGAACTGAAAACAAACAAGAATAATTTTCTACGCAAAACAACGACTTTTTAACCAAAATATGAATTTTCTACGAAATAGTTAAATCTTCAACAAACAAGATTAATTTTCTATCCAAAAAGAAGATTTTTCAACAAAGTACATGGATTTTCTATCAAACTGTTGATTTTTTAACTTAAACAATAAACAGGATAAAGTTTCAACCAAAAAAAGGAATGGATAATTTTCAGATTAAAACTCTGATAAAAAAAATAACTGAACAAAAAAACGAATTTTCAAGAAAATTAATAAATTTTCAAATCAAAAAGATGAATTTTCGGTCAAGAAGATTAATTTTCTACCAAAAAAACTTATTATTTATAAACTTATTATTATTTTCAACTTATTATTTTCAACTCGTTCAATATAAAGGATGCAATTTTAATCAAGCATGGAATAGTTACATTTTTATATAGAAAAATAATTTGAAAAAATTTCAATAAACTTGTTAAATTTTCAACCAAAAAAGTGAATTTTCTGGCCAAGAAGATTAATTTTCTACCAAAAAAGACCAATTTTGCACAAAATACATAAATTTTCAACAAAATTGATTAATTTTAAAGTCAAAAAAACGAATTATCTACAAAAAGGTTAATTTACTAATATAATTAAGAATCTTTAATAAAAAAATTAATTTTCTACCAAATTGTGCAACGTTAAGTCATTAGTTTTATTGAAAAATAATTTTTTAAACTGAAAACTTAACTATAGCACTTTTATTTGAAAATTTGTCTTTTTTAGTTGAAAAATTCATGTATTTGATTGAAAAGTCGTATTTTTTGGTAGAAAATTATTCTTCTTTTTCGAAAATTAATCTGCTCTTTTGAAAATTTATCTTTTTGGTTGAAAATAAAACTACTTGGTTAAAAATTCAATTTTTTTGTTAAAGATTCATCTTTTTGATTAAAAATTCATCTATTTCGGTGGAAGATTCATCATCTTAGTTAAAAATGCATCATTTTCGTTGAAAATTTGTTGTTTTTTTTGTTTGAAAGTTAGTTTTTTTAACTATTAATTTTTTGTTAAAAATTTATCTTTTTTAGCTGAAAATTCAACTGTTTGGTTGAGAATTCATGTATTTTGTCAAAAAATTGTATTTTTTAGAAGAAAATTAATCCTTTTGGTTGAAAAGTCAACAGGTTGAAGATTCATCATTTTAATTAAAAATTTATCTCTTTGGTTAAAAAATAAGTTATTTTGCTGAAAACTCAGTTTTTCTTTGGCTGAAAATTGATTTTGATTTACTGAAAATTTCACTATTTCAGCTGAAACTTGAATTAAAAATTTTACTAATCAATTTTTGTTTGAAAATTTTTTTTTTTCAAATTTAAATTCGTCTTTTTTGTTAGAAATTAATTTTTTGAGTTAAAACATAATTTTCTTATTGAAAATTTAACTATTCCAGTTAAGGCTCATAATTTTAGTTGCAAATTCAACTATTGCAGTCGAAGAGTAATTATTTTAGTTGGAAATTCATCAGCTTGATTGAAAACTAATTATTTTGACTGAAAATTCAACGATGACATTTTTGGTTGAAAATGTCTTTTTTTTAGTATTTTTTGTTAGAAAATTCATCTGTTTTTTTTAAAATGTATCTTTTTGGTTAAAAATTCAATTCTTTTGTTAAAGATTCATCTTTTTGGTTTGAAATTAATTTGTTCCAGTGTAAAATTCATCATCTTAGTTGAAAATTTAACTATTTGATTGTGATTTTGTTAAAAAATAGTATTTCTTGGCAGAAAATTAATCTTTTTGGTTGAAAATTAATTTTTTTGGTGAAAATTTAAGAAGTTGAAGATTCATCGTTTCAATTGAAAATTCGTCTCTTCAGGTGAAAACTGAGTGATTTTGCTGAAAATTAGTTTTTTCTTTGACAGAAAATTAATTTATTTTACTGAAAATTTAACTATTTCAGCTAAAACTTTAACTGTTTTGTTAAAAAAGTTTTTTTTTTAAATAATTTTTCTTAACTGAAAGTATAACTATTCCAGTTGAATATTTCACCATTTCAGTTGAAAATTCATCTCTTTAGTGGAACATTAATTTTTTGAACTAAACATTTAAGTATTTAATTTTTGTTTGATAAATTATATTTTATAGAAGAAAATTCGTCCTTTTAAATAGAAAGTAATCGTCTTAGTTAAAAAATAATATTTTTTATTGGAAATTTAAGTATTTCAGTTAAAGATTATTTATTTTGGTTAAAAATTCATCTTTTTGTTTAAAATTCAACTATTTCAGCTAAAGATTCATCATTTCAGTTGAAAATTCATCAGTTTCATTTAAAACTATTTTTTTAACTGAAAATTCAACTAGATGGTTTAAAATTCATGTATTTTATTGAAAAGTCGTATTTTTTTGGTAGAAAATTAATCTTCTTCGAAAATGTATCTTTTTGGTTGAAAATTCAGGTATTCTAGTTGAATATTCATCATTTTAATTAAAAATTTATCTTGTTGGTTAAAAATAAAATTATTCATTCAAAAGTTTAATTCTTTTGTTAAAGCTTTATCTTTTTGGTTTGAAATTCATCTATTCCGGAGGAAGATGCATCATATTAGTTATAAATTCATCCCTTCAGTTGAAAATCAATTTTCTGGACTAAAAATTTAACTATTCAATTTCTGTTTTTTGAGATGAAAATTCGTCTTTTTAGGTAGAAATTAATCTTCTTAGTTAAAAAATAATCTTTTTTATCAAAAATTTAATTATTTCAGTTGAAGATTTATTATTTTGGTTAAAAATTCATAAAATTAATTGAAAATTTATCTTTTGGTTTAATATTCAATTATTCCAGTTAAAGATTCATCATTTTAGTTGAAAATTCGTCAGTTTGATTGAAAACCATTTTTAAAACTGGAAATTTAACTATCGCACTTTTTGTTGGAAATTGATCTTTTTTAGTTCAAAATTCAACTGTTTGGTTGAAAATTTGTCGGTTTATGTTGAAAATTCATGTATTTTATTAAAAAGTCGTAGTAGTCGTAGTAGTTTTACAATTAGTAGAAAATTAATCTTCTTCTTTGAAAATTCATCTTGCTGTTTGAAAATGAAACTACTTGGTTAAAAGTTCAATTCTTTTGTTAAAGATTCACCTTTTTGGTTTAAAATTCATCTATTACGGTGGAAAATTCATCATTACAAATTCATCACTTTGATTAAAATTTCTTTTTTTTATTTTGTGTAAAAAGTTCATTTTTTTAACTTTTTATTCTTGGTTGAAAACGGATATTTTTTAGTTAAAAATTCAACGATTTGGTTGAAAACTGATCTTTTTTAGTTCTAAATTCAACTATTTGAATGAGAATTCATGTATTTTGTTAAAAAATCACCTTTTTTAGTCGAAAATTAATTTTTTTGTTGAAAATCCCACTGCTTGGTTCAAAATTCATCTGTCTTGTTGAAAATGCAATATTTTTACTTAAAACCTTTAAAATTTGAAGCGGTATAAATTGAGTTTAATATAGTATCCACATTAATTTCACCTAAATGTGCACTGAATTTAAATTATAACAAGTATATAGAAATCTGTTTGAATTATTACTCAAATTCATGGACTTTTGAGAGAAATTCAAGAAATAATTAATTATGTTTTTAGTATTATTTAATAATGAATTAATCGATAGTGATAATATATTTTAAAATATCTAATAGTATAATTTGCCCCCCAGGATTTGATTAGACATCCTGAGTATTGGCGTAAGTCGGGGGCTTGTAATTAAAAAATGTAATATTATTTAAACAAACTTTGTACTTGCAGGCGAACAAGTTGTGGCAGTTGAAAATTTGTTTGGAACTTCACGCGAAAGTTTACCACCTTTATTTATTTCGACTCCCTACGATCAGCAAGGTTCCATCTGGACCAAAAACGCACCAACTCTTGTAATTCTGAATCGCGTTTGTCTAATTGCAAAGGAAGCTTTGAAATTGATAGAGGCGCAAGTCCTCAATTCTGTCTTAGACTACAAAGTGCTCTTCAGACCAC
>JAUELO010000179.1:33841097-33853694 GCA_032357855.1 Amphibolips quercusostensackenii | reverse complement strand
CAACTGTTTGGGCGAAAATTCATACATGTTGTTAAAAACTCGTCGTTTTTGGTAGAAAATTAATGTTATATCTTGAAATATCATCTTTTTGGATGAAAATTTATTTTTTTACCTGAAGATTGAACTACTTCATTTTCATTGCATAATTATCTTTTTTATTTGAAAATTAAACTATTGTATTTCGGAATTTATCATTTTAGTTAAAAATTTATATCTTTAGTTAGAAATTTAATTATTTTGCTAAAATTTTTTTAAATAAAAAATCATTTTTTAGCCTGATAATGTAACTATTTTATTTTTGGTTGAAAATTTATCACTTTTAGGTGAAAATTCGTCTTTTTCGGTGGAAAATTAATCTTCGATAAACATTTAACTATTTTGTGAAAAATCAACCTACTTTGTAGAAAATTCAACAATATTATGACAGTAATTTTTTGGTTTGAAAATTCTACTCTTTTGTAGAAAATGAGTATTTTTGGGTTACAAATTCAATTACTCTGGTAGAAAATTCAACTGTTTGGTTGAAAATTTATTTATAATTATATCTTTATTTAATGTATTACTAATTTATTTATAATTAATATTTTTTTATTAATAATTGAACTATTTGTTTGAGAGTTGAGCTATTTAGTAAAAAATTTATGTATTTTATTGAAGAAAATTCGTCTTTTTCGGTAGAAAATTATTCTTATGGGTTAAAAACTCATGATTTTTGTTGAAAATTCAACTAATTGTTTAAAAATTAATCTACTTTGTTAAAAAGTCAACAGTTTTGTTAAAATTCTTCTTTTTGTTGATCAGTCATGTCTTTTGTTGAAAATTCGTCTTTTTGGGTTGACTTCAACTATTTTTTACATAAAATTAAAGTCTGTTTTGGTTGAAATAACAATTATTGTAATTTCAGGACCATTTTATTATTAAATATTTCGTGATTGAAAAATTTGAGACTAAAAGCCTTGATAGTCAAGTTTTAAAATTAATAATTTTAAATTTAAATATTCGAATAAATGAATTTCAATTCGTTTAATTTTAATTTTAAACTTTCAAATTGTGGAATAGTTGCACAGTTTTCAGTTTAAAGGATTTATCATTAGGCAATTTTTATTTAAACGCCTCCAAAATATTGAACATTTCAAATTCACCTTAAAAAAAATAACGATTTCGAATTGAAAGACTTAGATTGGATAATTTTTTTTTATTTATAATTTTCAATGTAATATCTTAAAATTGTCCGATTTTTAGTTGAAAAAAAAAATCATTTCAGATTGAAAAATATTTGTTTAGAAGATCTCAGGTATGAATAATAATTCTAAATTAAGTGTTATAAACTAAACGATTTGAATTTAGAAAAACGACGTTTAAAATAAAAATAGATAGTAATTAAGTAATTTCTTTGATTTTAAATGGTTACAATTTCAGAGTAACGAATTTTCATGTTTAACGCTGGACTTTTAATTTCTCTCATAATTTTTAATTTGGAATTAGAATTGACTTTTAAATTCAATTTTAAATCAAATTCCGATTTGCTTAATTTTTAATGTTCCGTAGTATAAATTTTTTTATTTTAAATGTTTTACATTTAAAGTTACTTCATTTTGGATGTTTTTTTTTAGAATAATTCGATTTCAAAGGTTGATTAAATTTGTTCAATTTTAAACGGTGAAAATGACGGTAAATTTTTTTTTTGATCTTCGCAGAATTGTTCTAATCCGTTTTAACGTTAAATTAGTTTTTTTGTAACAACAATTCAAATTTAAAGTTAGTAAAATTTAAAATCAAAAGTTGTCAATCATAAATTAGTCAATTTTTAACAAATAGTTACAATTCCTTTAAATTTGAAATGGTTCAAAATTTTTATTGGGAAATATTCAGTTTTAACGTTTTGAAATTGTCTTATTTTCTAAGTTTTAATTTGAAAGCATTCAATTTGAATTAAAAATGATAGAATTCCAACTGCTTTCTGATGAAATTATCAATTTTCCAAAATTTCTCCTATTTTGAAACCTTTTAATAAAAAAATGTTTTAGTCAGATTATTCAATTACAAACGCTTTTATTTAGAAAAATCACAAGTTATTATTATTAATTTTTATTCTATTCGAAATAATGCATTTTTTCAAAATTTTACCAAATCCAAAATTTTTTGATTTGGTATATTTTTAATTCAAAATCGTCCAATATATATATTTTTTATTTCAAACTTTCTTAATTCGAAATCGTTAATTATTGTTTCATTTTTTTAAAGTCGTAACATCAGAAAATTTACTGCTAGTTTATAAATAGGTTGAATTGAAATTGATGTTTACTGAATCTGAAAACTTTATTAAATGAAAATATAATAAAATTTTTTATTCCAGAAAAATTATAGCGAATTCGCTCTCTTCTTCCACGACACATATGGAGGAGAAGTCATCGGTGTACTTCTAAAACCTTCAGTTTTGGAACCCAAAGAAGACGTTAAAGTTGCTAATTTCCACCGCCGTAGATTAAATTGTGAGGGTCAACTTGTTTTGGATACATCAACGATGATCGAGAACTTCTACATAATGGGGAAAGAAATTATTTCAGGAATAGAAGTCCAATCGAAAAGGATCTCTGCAACCTAAAAAACATAATTATAAACCTTCTTGGACCTTTGTACATTACCCTAAAGCTTCTTTTGCAATAAAAGAATACTATTTTAAAACTATTTCTTCCTTAAAACTTTAATTTTATTTTTATAAACAAATCTCGTTGGTGTGAATGTTAGAAAAATATTATAAATGATCGAGGGATTGATAAATAATTAATTCAAATGTAATTCTTTTGGATTTACTTTTAATTTATCAATGAAAAAAACTTTAATGAATTCGGTTTTATTCTTTAGATTCTTCGGAATTAATTTCAGTTTTACTGAATTCCATTGAATGTTCGTTATTTATTTAAATTCCTTTAGATTAATTATAATTTTTCTGAATTCCGTTGCATTTATCAATTTGTTTATTCTCTTTTGAATCTTTTTATTTCACTTGAATTCTTATGATTCACTTGAATATTTTAACTCCTAGGTTTCTTAGGATTTTGAATGTGTGAATTCACTTAATTTCTTCTGAATTCCTTTTAATTCGTCTGAATTCATAAAATTGAATTTTTGATAATACCTTGGATGCTTTTGAATCACATTCAATTTTTTTTAATTTCTTGAATTCTTTCGAATTTTTTTCAACTTTTTAGGTTTTATTCTTTTGAATCCACTTGAATTGTTTAGAATTCTCTTAAACGCTTCTTAATTAATCTCAATTAATTCAATTGCATTTTTTAATTCTTCGAATTTGTTTGGAATCGTTTGAATTTTTATGAATTAACTTCCATTTTTCTGATTTACTTGAACTTTTTAACTCAGGATTATTGTGATTCGCTTGAATATTTCTCAATTCTTTGGATTCTTTTCAATTCACATTAATTCTCCTGAATTTATTTTATTCTACTTGATTCTTTTCAATATTTGTCTATTTATTTAATTTCATCTGAATTTCTTTGAACTCTCCTTAATAATTTTAACTATAATGAATTTTTGTTAGTTTCTTGGATTTTTTCGAATATTTTGAACTCTTTAGAGCTCTATTCTTTTGAATTCACTCAAATCAATTAGAAATCTCCATAACTCTCCTGAATTTAGTTCAAGTTTACTGAATTCAATTGCATTCTTTAATCCTTTGTAATCGTTATAATTTTTATCAATTCACTTCAATTCTGCCGATTAACTTGAATTTTTTTATTCTTAAGATTCCCCTGAACTCTTTTGAATTCGATTGTATTTTTTAATTCACTTCCATTCTTTTGATTCACTTAAAAGTTTGTTCATTCTTTGGAATCCTTTGAATTCACCTTAATTCTTCTAAATTTATTTAAATTCTAGTTTAATCTTTTGAACATATTTGATTTCACTTAATTTCATCAGAATATCTCTGAACTCTCCTGAATAATTTTAATTAGATTGGATTTTTGCTAATTCCTTGGAGTTTCTCGAATTTTTTGAACTCTAGGGTTTTTTTAATCCACTTGAATTATTAGAATATTCTTGAACTCCCCTAAACTGATTTCAATTTTGCTAAAATCAATGGAATCTATGTCGTTTAGGTTCTTTTGAATTTCTATAAATTCACATAAATATATATATATATATATATTTTTTTTTCATTCAATTAAATTTAATTAATTTTTAGTATTTTCTGGAACTCACTTGAGTTATTATGAAACCACTTCAAATATACTAAATTAAATTGAATGATTAAAAAAAAATTAGACAGACTTAAATTTTTTAAATCTTTGTTTCAAAATTCACTTGAATTTTTGTTATTTCTTTGGGTTCTTATTCACTAGAATTCTTGTGAACGTTTAAAAATTTGAACAAAAAATTATAAATTGACTTGATTTTTTTTCAATTCTTATGAATTATTTTCATTCTTTTGAATTCTTTTTATTCTTTTTTTAATTCTTGAATTCAGATGTACACCAATTAAAATATTTTACTTGGGTGGATGCATAGAATGCATTAAAATTCTTTTCAATTTTTATTATGTAATTAGCACTTGTGGTTAATTCTTTGGATTAGGTTTTTTTTTGAATTCTTGTGAACTTTTGTGCTTATAAAATTTTTTTTGTGTATTACTCGAATTTCTTTAAATTCTTTTAAATTTTTAAATCTTTTTTGAATTCTTGAATTTAGATGCACACCGATTCATTTTTTTTAATCCACTGAATGAACTTGAATTCTTTCGAATTTTTGTTTATCCTTTGGATTCTTATTTACTGTTATTCTTTTATTATTATTATTTATTATTATTTATTTGTTATCTTTTGAATTATTATTATTCTTTTTTGAAATCTTGAATTAAGACGTACACCAAGCAAATTTTTTTAATTCTTCTGAACTTAAGTGATTTTTAATAAAATTTTGCAACTTTACTTGAATCTCTTAAAATTCTTTGGAATTTTTTTTATTATTTTTTGAATTCTTGAATTTATATACACACCCATTCATTTTTTTAATCCAATAAATGAACTTGAATTCTTTTGAATTTTTGTTTATCCTTTGGATTCTTATTCACTATAATTCTTTCATTATTATTATTATTATTTATTTTTATCTTTTGAATTATTATTATTCTTTTTTAAAATCTTCAATTAAGATGTACACCAAGCAAATTTTTTTAACTCTTCTGAACTTTAATGATTCTTATTAAAATTTTGAAACTTTACTTGAATCTCTTTAAATTCTTTGGAATTTTTCTTTATTATTTTTCAAATTCTTGAATTTATATACACACCGATTAATTTTTTTAATCCATTGGATGAATTTCAATTTTTTTGAATTTTTGTTTATCCTTTGGATTCTTATTTACTGAAATTCTTGTCAATTCTTTTTAATTTTTTTTTTATTTTGCCAATTAAAAAAAAAATATTTTATAATTAACATGAATTTCTTTAAATTTCTTCAAATTATTTTTATTCTTTTGAATTATTTTTATTATTTTTTAATTCTTGAATTGAGATCTACACCAATCAAATTTTTTTATTGTGCGGGTCCATTAAATTTCTTTTGAATTTTGGTTAATTCTTAAGATTCTTATTCAAAGGAACTCTAGTGTACAGAAGTGATTTTTAATAAAATTTTGCAAATTTACTTGAATTTCTTTAAATCCATTTAAATTCTTTTTATTCTTTTTTGAATTCTTGAATTATACGCTATTATTTTAATAAAGGGGCTCTATTGAATGCACTTGAATTCTTTTAAGTTTTTCCAAATTCACTTGAATGTTTTTAAATTCTTTGGATTCTGATTTACTAGAATTCTCGTGAAATGTTCTAATTATTTTTTTTTGCGAATTTACGTGAATTTATTAAAATTCTTTTGAATTTTTGCAAATTTACTAAAACTATTGTTGATTCTTGGGATTCATATTCACAGGAATTCTTGTGAACTTCTGTAAATTAAAAAAAATTGCTTATTGACTTAAATTTATTTCAATTCTTTTCATTCTTTTGAATTATTTTTATTCTTCTTAGAATTTTTGAATTCAGATGTGCACCAATTAAAATTTTTCAATTGAGTGGATCCATGGAATGCATTAAAATCCTCTTGAATTTTCGCTAATTCAATTGATTTTTGGTTAATTCTTTGAAATTTTTCTTTGAAAATGTCTTTTGGAATTCTTTTCAAAAAATAATTGCGAATTAGCTTGAATTTTTTCAAATTCTTTTGAATTGTTTAATCTTTTTTGAATTCTTGAATTTAGAAGCACACAAATTTTTCTTGAATCCACTAAATAAAGTTGAATTTCCTTGAATTTTGGTTTATTCTTTTGATTCTTATTCACTGAAATTCTTGTACAATTTTGCAAATTAAAAAAAAAAAAGATTTACGAATTGACTTGCATTTCTTGAAATTTATTCGAACTATTTATATTATTTTGAATTCTTTTTTTTTTTATTTTTGAATTCAGATGAACACCAATTTTTTAAAATTGAAGTGATCCACTCAAATTCTTTAGAATTTTGGTTGATTCTTTAGATTCTTTGTCAAAGGATCTTTCGTGAACTCGATTTTTAATAAAATTTTGAAAATTTACTTAAATATCTTTCAATTCTTTTGAATTATTTTTATTCTTTTTCGAATTCTTGAATTCAGATGTACACCATTTAAAATTCTTTTATTGGGTAGATACATGGAATGCATTAAAATTCTTCTGGATTTTTGTTAATTCACTTGCTCTTTTGGTTAATTCTTTGGAATTTTTTTTAAATCTCTTTGAGATTTTTTGTGACCTTTTGTGCTTTTAAGAATTTTTCTTGTGAATTTACACGAATTTCTTTAAATTCTTTTAATTTAACTTAATTTAATTTAAATATCTTTACATTTATTTTAATTATTTTTATTCCTTTTTTGATTCTTGAATTCAGATGTACACTAATCAACTTTGTTTAATTCTTCTGAACTTCAGTGATTTTTCAATAAAATGTTGCAAATTTACTTGAATTTCTTTAAATTCTTTTAAATTATTATCATTAGTTTAAATTCTTTTTTGAAATTTTGAATTCAGATGTAAACCAATAAATTCTTTTAATCTAGTCGATTCACTTAAATTCCTTTGAATTTGGTTGATTCTTTAGATTCTTATTCAAAGGAATTCTTGTGAAATTTAGTGATTTTTAATAAAATTTTACAAATTTACTTGAATTTTTTTTAATTCTTTTCATTCTTTTAAAATCTTTTTATTCTTTTACATTATTTTTAATCTTTTTCTTAATTGTTGAATTCAAATATACACCATTTTTTTAATTAGGGAACTCTATTACATGAACTTGCATTCTTTTGAATTTTTCCACATTCCCTTGAATATTTGCCAATTCTTTGGATTCTCATTTACTTGAATTCTTGGGAAATTTTCCGATTAAATTTGTTTTGCGAATTTACATGAATTTATTTAAATTCTTTAAAATTTTGAAAAATTCACTTAAACTTTTGTATTTTTTTTAATTTTTTGTGAATTTATTTGAATTCCTTTAAATTCTTTTATATTATTTTTATTTTTTTTCTAATTCAGATGTACACCATTTAAAATTTTTTAATTGGGTGGATACATGGAATGCATTGAAATTCTTCTGAATTTTTGTTAATTCACTTGCACTTTTAGTTGATTCTTTGGAATTTCTTAAAAATCTCTTTCGGAATTCTTATAAACTTTTGCTTTTAAAATTTTTTTTGTGAATTTACATGAATTTCTTTAAATTCTTTCGAATTTTCTAACTTTTTTTAATTCTTGCATTTAGATGCACATTAATTAATCTTTTCTGATCCATTGAATGAACTTAAATTCTTTTAAATTTTTGTTTATTCTTTATTATTTTATTCTTTTTTTTTCTTTTGCGAATTAAAAAAAATATTTGCGAATCGACTTGAATATCTTTGCATTTATTTAAACTATTTTTATTCTCTTGAATTCTTTTTAGTCTTTATTGAATTCTTGAATTCAGATGTACACCAATTCACGTAAATCCCTTTGAATTTTGGTTGATTCTTTAGATTCTTATTTAAAGTAACTCTAGTAAGCTTTAGTGCTTTTTAATAAGATTTTGCAAATTTACATAAATTTCTTTAAATTCTTTTCATTCTTTCGAAATCTTTTTATTCTTTTGAATTATTTTAATTCTTTTTTTTTTTAATTCTTGAATTTAGATATACACCATTTTTTAATTTAAGGACTCTATTGAATGCACTTGCATTCTTTTGAATTTTTTCAAATTCCCTTGAATATTTGTAAATTCTTTGGTTTCTCATTTACTTGAATTCTTGTGAAATTTTCCGATAAAATTTTTTTTTGCGAATTTACGTGAATTTATTTGAATTCCTTATAATTCTTTTGCATTATTTTCATTTTCTTTTAATTCTTGAATTCATATGTACACCATTATTTTAATTAGGGGGTTCTGTTGAATGCACTTGAATTCTTTTGAATTTTTCCAAATTTACTTGAATATTTGTAAATTCTTTGGATTCTTATCACTGGAATTCTCGTGAACTTCCACAAATTAAAAAAAAATGATACTTGACTTGAATTCTTTTGAATTCGTTTAATTTTTTTTTTAATCCTTCTTGTTCTTTTGAATACTTTTTAATCTCATTTGAATTCTTTTGATTCTTTTTTGAATTCTTGAATTCAGTTTTACACCAATCAACATTTTTTTATTTGATGAATCCATTGAATATACTTAATTTTTAAAAAAATTTTTGTTAATGCTTTGGATTCTTATTCACTGGAATTCTCGAGACCTTTTTGATTAAATTTTTTTTTTGCGAATTTAACTTAATTTATTTAAATTCTTTTGGATTTTTCCAAATTCACGTAAACTTTTGTTAATTATTTGGATTCTTATTCACTTGAATTCTTGTGAACTTTTCTGTAATTTGAAAAAAAATTGCTAATTGAATTGAATTTCTTTTAATTCTTTTTATTTTTTCTTGAATTGAGATATACACCAATCAAAATTTTGCACTTGATTTTGTAAAAATTTTTGTTAATTCTTTTGATTCTTATTCACTGTAATTCTTGTGAACTTTTGTGATTTTTTTTAATGTTTGCGAATTTATTTGATTTTCTTTAAATTCTGTTGAATTTTTTTATTATTTTTTGAATTTAGATGTACATCATTTAATTTTTTTAATTGGGTGCGTCCATGAAATCCACTTGAAATCTTTTGAATTTTTCCAAATTCACTTGAATTTTCGCCAATTCTTTAGATTCTTATTCACTTTAATTCCTGTGAACTTTTGGGATTTTTTTAAAAATTTTTGCGAATTCACTTGATTTAAAATTTTTTTAAAAATATTTTATCAAAAAATATAAACAAGCTTTCAAAAAATTTGTCAATCTTTCAGATTTATCCTTTGTCTCTCTACAAACTGAAAAAGTCAAAAAATCAATTATACCTAAACCGAATCCTTTTCAAAAGAAAGTTCTCTCGAAAAAAAATCACGCGATCTTAAGGAAAATTAAACTTTATTCACATACGATTCCATCGCAAAAAAGTTAGCTTTTCTTCCAGGAAAATATAAAATAAAATGCGGGCAGTGTCTACTTATAGAAAAGGTTCCTCTGCGTAAATAGAAAATTCCTTTAAAAGAACTGGGAAAGTAACATAAATTGTATATTACCTTTGAAAGTAACGAGAGGACCTGAGATCTAAGTTTTAAACAAAAACACATGGTATTTCGTAACGACTTTTTTTTTTCTTTACTTGCTAAGCGCGTGACACAATGACGTATTTACAAGGATTTTCTGCCAAAGCGTCGCATCCAACTCTCTTGGAGTTAGTCTTTAAATAACAAATGAATGATACAGCTGATTAATTACGAATTAAAAAGTAAAACCAATCACAGTTTACGTGTATACAGAGTAAAAGTTAAGAGCTTTGAAAAGGGGCTCTTGGACGTCAGAATTGACGGCATCCTTACTAAAACAATTGTTCTTTATGTACACAAATCTATAATAGTTAATTAATTAGTCTTAAAACGAACCACAAATCAAGATACCGAATCCAACAAGATCTCCAGAGAATTTTTCCCAAAAATCCCCGAAAAAAAATTGTGGAGAGAATTTTAAACGATATATTGAGAGTAAAAAATAATGATTACTCTCTTGAGATCAGTGGTGGAATTTTAGTATCAAGAGACATTTTTGTCGGCCGCCAAGACACATCACTTAGAATAATATTAAATCAATGATTCATTGCATTCGAGTGACTGTAATAATAAGGTGGTCCAAAATTCTTCTCGAATTTTCATGCATATCGCCCCAACATTTATTTGAATCCACAAAAAACATATTTTTTTTTTTTTTGAAAAAAAATTATATTTAGAGGTTCCGCAAGCCCCATGAAAGTTTGACATGTATTTCCTATAAAAAAGACGTTTTTTTCAATTTTATTGAAAATCGTTAATATTGGATGAATTAAATTGAAACTCAACATTTCCTTCATAATTAGCCATGAATACGAATCAAAAATTACTTTTTAAATAGCATTTCCGTAATTCTGTTTATGGGGTCACAAAAAAGCCCCACAAGTGAAAAATTGAATTTTGTGAGCTTTTAGCGATAATTATATTTTTTTGCAGTCTTTTTCTAAAACTTTCCACATTTTGTCAACTTTTCACTTATTTTATAATTTTCATTTCATTGAATTTGAAAAATTTCAAGGATTGAGGGATTTGACAGAATTTTAAACATTTCGACATTTTTAAAATTTATAAAGAATTTGAAATTTTTTACAATTTTGAAAAATATTCCAAAGAATTTTAATAGATTTCAAAAGTTTTAAAAGATTTTAGGGTATTTTAAAGGATTCCACAGAAAGAATTTAAGAAATTTCAAGTAATTTCTAGTATAGAATTTCACGTAATTTTGAGCGACTCTTTTTTATTTCAATGAAATTTCAAAGAAATTAGCCACAAGAATTGAAGAATTTCAAAGAAATGAAAACACTTCGAGATTTTTTAAATTTTTTTAAGAATTTGAGATTTTTTACAATTTTAAAAAATATGTTAAAAATGACAATAGATTTCAAAAGTTTTACAAGATTTTAGAGCATTTTAAAGGATTCCAAGGAATTTTTAAGAGCTTCACAAAATTTCGATTTATTTCGAAAATTTTAAAAGAATTTAAAAATGTCAAAGAATTCCCAAAGATTTTAATAGTTTAAAGGGATTTAAAAAATTTTCAAGCGGTTTTAAAGAATTATCTAGAATTTCGGAAGATTTTGAAGGTTTTTATAAAACGTATAAGGTTTTAGGTTATTTTAAAAGATTCCAAGGAATTTTAACATATTTTATAAGATTTACGATGATTTCAGTGATTTTAAGGAACTTGAAAAAATTTTTAATAGTAAGAAAATAAGAAAAGTTTTAATAGGCTTCTAAAGATTTCAAAGAAATCGAAAGATTTTAGTGTATCTTAAAGAATTCCGAAGAAAGTTTCAAGAGATTCAAGAAATTTCAAGGATTCCTTTGAATTGTTTCAAATTTTTTTAACTTTTTAGGGTTTTATTATTTTTAATCCACTTGAATTGTTTAGAATTAGCCTAAACTCTCCTGAGTTAATTTAAGTTCTACTAAATTCAAGTGCATTTTTTAATTCTTTGGATTTATTGGAATCGTTTGAATTTTTATGAATTAAATTAAATTCTTTAATTTAATATCTTCAATTTAATATAATATTTGAATAAAATGTCAAAGAATTTATTCACAAGAATTAAGGGATTTCAAACATTTCCAAAGAATTAAAAAAATTAGAAGAGTTTAAAAGATTCCAAGAAATTTTAACCAATTTAGGAAATTTCAAAGAATATTAAAAATTTTAAAGCATTTTAAAAAGATTCCGAGGAATTTCCAAGAGCTTTAAAAAATTTCAAGGAATTTCAAGATTTCGACGGACGGGAAATATTTTAGTATATTTAAAAGTGTTCAGTTAAAAACAAATAATAAATATTAATTTAATATTAATTTAAACAAAAAGGCTCTCAATAATTACTTTAAGAAAAAAATATGCATTAAATATGATCCATACAGAAAATTTACAAAATGTTTCAAATACTTGTTTTATTTCAGAAAAATATATTCATAAAAAAGGATTTTTTTCTCTAAAGTTTCTTCATTATTTGTTTATAACTAAAAAGCCAAAACAAATTTAAAAATTTCAGAAAAAAACCGCAACTTTCTAGTAATTATCTAAGAGAATATAGTTCTAAACAATAATAAATTGTTTAAACAATTATGTTTGTTAACTTGAATTATTACCTCACTCTAATTAAAAAGCGGACCCAAAGTGGAAAAGTTGAGAAAAACCTTAAACTTTCTAGAATTATTCTAAAAGAATATTACTATAAATAATAAAAATTTATTTAAACAATTATTTCTGTTAAATTTAGATGATTATTGACTTGCTCTTACTTAAAAGTTGAAAAATTCGGAAAAACCGCAGCTTTTTAACTCTATTCTATGAGAAAGTTGCTAAAAACAATAATAAATTGTTTAAAAAATTTATGTAAAAAATCTCATTATGAA
>JAUELO010000179.1:33809626-33825527 GCA_032357855.1 Amphibolips quercusostensackenii | reverse complement strand
GGGCGATGAGTTTGGGCGATGATGACGGCGTTCGGTGGCGATGATTTGATGATAATAGCAAATAGTAGTGAATTCGTAGCAACAATTATTGTAATGGCTGTGCGGTATTTTAGTTCGATAACGGAGGAGGCGTGGGCGCAGGAGTCATAGTGATGGTGGTGTGGAGAACAGAGTCGCGAGATGCCGAGTGGCTGCTGGCTCTCAGCAACGTGACCGCTTCGCGCTCAAGATCACCGCTGCTCTCTCGTCCTCGTCCACCAAGTTTCCCAGTGTGACCTCCGATTTTTCCTCCGTTTCCCCCGGCACTAATAACCGCATTTGGTACTACCCCCCCAAGTCTCACCGATACTGACAGTCATTTCTGCCTTCCACTTTTCTTCTTCTTCCTCTTGAAGAAGCAGCAACATCTGAAAATAAAACGAACACTAGTAGAAATTAGAATCGATTTTATTCATTCGGTGGGTTCTAACACCGACTAAATTCATGCAGTGAAGGTCGATGTAGTGCAGGACTTCTTGATAATAAACATGGAATCTGGACTTGGAATCTGGAATGTTTGCTAGCTCCTGAAATTCTTGGGAATTTGAATTTAATTCATCGATGGAGGTTTCCATGTCTAATCAGCAGGGTGGCCACATAAATTTATTTTCAAAATTCACTGACTTTTTCCTGATCTTTCAATAGCTAATTTTTCATTTTCCCTGGCCATCAATATATAAAGAACTAAACAAAGAAATTTTAATACAGAATCTTTTATAAATGGAATAAAAAAATTCTTAAATCAAATTTATAGTTACAAAAAGTGATTAATCTGCATTATCAATGTGATTGATATTCTTTTGAATTAAAAGAATAATAATAAATCCATATTTTTCAGTAAAATTGGACGGAATTTAAAGGGACTTAAGGAAAATGAAAAGAATTCGATGAAATTCATGAAAATTTTAAGTATATTTAAAAGAGTTCAAAAAGACAAAAAAATTCACTGAACTTAGTAAGCTTAAAATGAGTTCAGAAAAATTCAAGGGAGTTCAAAAGAATTCGATAAAATGTCTACGAATCCAAGATGAGTTTAACAGACTTCAGGATAAATCAAACAAAAACTTTTTAAAAATCCAGTAAATTGAGTAGAATTAAGTGAATTTAGAAAAATTCAAGTAAATACAAAAAATTCAAAAAATTCTAAGAGATTCAAAAGTATTCAGGATAAATGAGTAAGCATTCAGAGTAAATTTTCCAAATTAATTCAGATCAATTACAAAAAATATTTAGAAATATCTTAAAATTTTTTGAACCTTTGGAAATCCCTTCAAATTTTGTTATTCTTCTGAAAATGCCTTAGAATCATTTCAAAAGTTCTAAACTCCTTAAATCATTTGAAATCCCTTCAAATGACTAAAATAAATTTAAAATTCCTTGAAATTTTTTTAAAATATCCTAAAATGTTTAAAATCTTTTAAAATCTTTCGAAATTCTGTGAAACTTTTGAAAGCTCTTGAAAAGTCCTTGGAATTTTTAAGAATACTTTAAAATCTTAAAACTCTTTTGAAAAACGTTCAAATGATTGAAATCTGTTAAAAATTGTACGATGATTTTAAATACCCTAAAATCTTTCAAAATAATTCAAGAAATTTAGAAAAACATATAGAACTGAATGTAATCATTTTATTTAAAAAAGCGATTTTTTTCCTGGCCTTTCCCTGATTTTCTGGTATTCCCCGACCAGCGGCCACCCTGAATCTGATTTATTTCTGAAGTTTTGAAGGCACTAATTAGAAAATACGATTCAAATTTACAAATATAGTTATATTTAAAATTTGAAATCTTCAAAGAATTTTGATATGAAATCGTATAAATTGGAAAGATCCTATAAAATTAAAAGTATCTCAATTAGAAATTAATTAAGTCTAATATCGGATATTATAAAATACAGAAAAGAAAGAATAAAATGAGAAGAAGGTTGCAGGCCTCGGACTCCCTTTAAGAGATAAAAAATAGTGTCTACTATGTATTACATTTTTGTTTACGAATTCATTTTTTTCACTTAAAAAATTCAATTATTTGGTGCGAAATTTAATTATTTTGTTAAAAATTAACACTTCTTGATTGAAAATTAAAAGGTTTTGTTAAAAATTGATATTTTAGGCTGGAAAATCCAACAATTTGATTAAAAATTGTTTTTTTTTTGAGCAGCAATTTTTTTTTTGATCGTGATAAAAATTTAAACTATTTGTTGAAAATTTATTTTTTGTTTTGAAAATTTATCTCTCTGTAAAAATGTCATATTTTTTGGCTAAAAATCCTACTTTCTGTTTAAGAATTCATAGGTTTCGGTTGTAAATTAACTTTTTTGTAGAAAATTCATATTTTTGGGTTAAAAATTTAACTGCTTCGTAGAATATTTATATTTGCGGCTCAAAAATTATACAATTTAGTAGAAAATTTTATTATTTGATTAAAAATGCGACTGTTTGGTTGACAATTAATCGGTTTAATGTATTTTTTTGAAAATTCGTCTTTGTACGTTAAATCAAACTGTTTTTTTTATTTTTAATTAAAATCTTTTTTGTTATCAGAATATCAACTATTACAATTTATGTTATAAAATAGTTTGTTTTTCTTAGTTGAAAATTAATTTTTTATAATTGAAAATTTAAGTAGTCTGTTGAAAATTTAACTGGATAGATTGTAAACAAATTTTTTGTTAAAAATTCATATTCTCGCGTTGAAAATTCAACTGTTAATAGAAAATTCGTCTTTTTATCTTAGAAATTCCACGATTTGGTATATAATTAAGCTATTTAATACAAAATTAAACTCTTGTGAAAAATTCGATTTTCCGTATTAAAAATTAATTCTCCTCAATCAAAATTTAACTAATTAATGTTTGGTTAAAAATTGATGGTTTTTAGTTTTAACATTCTACTATTTGGTTAAAAAATTTTAGAAACGAAAAAAAACATGAGCTAAAAATTAATCAAATAACATCTGGACTAATATCACATTCATTATTTGAACTCTTCAGTTGAAAACTTATGTGATTTGTTGAAAATTAATCTTTTTTGGTCGAAAATACAACAATTTGGTTAAAAATGGATGTATTTGGTTGAAAATTAGTATTTTTTGGTGGAAAATCAATTTTTTTGTTAAAAATGCAACTGTATGTTTGAAAATTAATCTCTTTGAGTTGAGGATTCTAGTTCATTGTTAAAAATTCGTCTTTTTTGGTTATACTGAACTACTTTTTATTTAAAATACAATATTTTTTGGTTTACATATTAACTATTACTTTTTTTGGTGAAAATTAGTATTTTCAGCTTGAAAATTTAACTTTTTTTGTTGAATATTCATCTGTTTGTCTTGGAAATTTAACAATTTGGTAAAAAAAAATCAACTGTTTTGTAGAAAATTCGTTTCCTTTTTATTGAAAATAAATCTTTTTTTAACTAAAAATTTAACTATTCGATTTTTTGTTGAAAATTGATTATTTCTAGTTTAAAAATTAAACTTTTTGGATAAAAATTTATGTAATTTATTGAAAATATATAATTTTTGATAGAAAATACAACTATACGGTTGAAAATTAATGTGTTTTGTTGAAAATTCGTTTTTTCTGGTAAAAAATTAATCTTTTTGGTACTTTATCTTTTTTGGTGAAAAATTAATTTTTTTGTTAAAAATTAAACTGTATAGTTGAAGACTAATTGTTTTTTATTTAAGGATTCAAGTATTTTGTGAAAAATTCATCTTTCTTGTTTATACTAAAATGTTTTTTATTTAAAATAAAATTTTTTTGGTTTAAATATCAACCATTACATTTTTTGGGAAAATTCAACTTTTTTTTATAGAGTATTTATCTGTTTGTCTTAGGAATTCAACAATTTGGTAAACAAAAATTTAACTGTTTTGTAGAAAATTCGTTTCCTTTTTATAAAAAATTAATTTTGTTACCTAAAAATTTACCTATTTGATTTTTTGTTGAAAATTGATTATTTCTACTTTAAAAATTATACTTTTTTGAACAAAATTAATGTAATTTGTTGAAAATATATACTTTTTAGCCGAAAATACAACTATTCGGTTAAAAATGTATGTATGTTGTTGAAAATTTATCTTTTCTAGTAAAAAATTAATCTTCTTGGTAATTTATCTTTTTTGGCAGAAAATCAATTTTTTGTTGAAAATTCAACTGTACAATTAAAATTTAACTGAAAATTTAATTATTAGATTTTTGGTTGAAAACTGATTATTTATAGTTTAAAAATTAAACAGTTTGGATGAAAATTTATGTACTTGGCTAAAAATTTATAATTTTTGGTAGAAAATGCAACTATTCGATTAAAAATTGATGTGTTTTGTTGAAAATTCGTCTTTTCTGGTAAAAAATTCATCATTTTGGTACTTTATCTTTTTTTGGTTGAAAATCAATTTTTTGTTAAAAATTCAACTGTATAGTTGAAAATTAATCTGTTTTAGTTGAGGATTCAAGTATTTTGTTGAAAATTCATCTTTATTGTTTATACTAAACTGTTTATTATTTAAAATAAAATCTTTTTTGGTTTAAATATCAACTATTACATTTTTTGATGAGAATGAGTAATTTCAGGTTGAAAATTCATCTGTTTGGCTTGAAAATTGAACAATTTGGTAAAGAATTCAACTATTAAGTAGAAAATGTATTTCATTTGTTGAGAATGCATGTTTTTGGCACAAAATTAATCTTCTTAGTCGAAAATTGATTTTTTGGTTTAAAACTTCACGATTTGGTTAAAAATTCGGCGGTTTTGTTAAATTGAGACCATCTTTAGCCTATTACCGAAGAAATCCAAAAATTTTTTTAAGGGAAAGTAAATAGTAGTGAAAAATTCTGAGAAAATAGTGTTTGCTCAAAAAAAGTGCCAAATAGTGCCAATAGTGTGGCGAGTCCGAGGCCTGGGGTTACGTGGTTTCGGGATTTTCGATTTAGGAAGGGGAAACAGGGCCAGAATATAAATTGGAAACAGGTTCAGGATTCAAAAATTATATTTGAAGACTTTTTGTGTTCGTTACATTAACTGATTGATATAAACTGAATCAGGAAAGGTAGACGTCGATAAAATTAATCAAACAAAAATTAAAGAAGATTTACAAGAAGCAAATGGATAAATGTAATCGTCTTAATTATTAATTATCAGAAGTACCTGTGATTTTTCAAATCAAACTAAATCCGTTTATGTGATATGGTTTAATTGATTAATTGATTGAGTGATATTATTTACGACTTATTTAAAGGAGTTTTCCTCGTGAATTTTGATTTCAAACTACTGTTGTTAACAAGAAATTCCCTCATCGTCGGATTATACTGGTGCAAATTCTGGAGGACGGAATTCAGTTTAGGTTTTTTTGAAGGAGAACTTGGGACATTATAGATGCGCTTCCGTTTACAGCAGGAACAAACTCTTTTTGTTATTTGTGGAACGTTACTACAGCTGAAAATTAATATAATTTACAAATTTTAGAGTGAGGAAAGAAATTGACATTTAAAGAAAAAGTTCAAGGAAGAATTTAAAGACGGGATTGTTTATGGGATTTATAATGTATGCTTTTTCTAGAACCAATATTTAAAAAAAAATGAAGGAGAAACTTATCTCTATTTTGAAATCATGCTTTTAAAGAAAGTTTTATTTTAAATGTTGATCTGACACCTTTAATAAATACGAACAAATACATGCATTTACAAAATATTTTATGACATTTAAAGAAATCTATAAAATAAAAAAGTACTTAATAAAGGGCTTAAAATGCAGGGTGTCTACTCAAATCCTGGAAAAAAATTCTCTGACAATTCCAGGTTTAAAAATTGAATTGTTTAGTAGAAAATTAATCGGTTTTAGCTGAGGATTTAGTTATTTTGTTAGAAACTCATGTATTTTGTTTAAAAGTTGTCTTTTTTGGTAGAAAATTTGTCTTTTTAGCTTTAAAATTTAACAATTTGATAGAAAATTAAACTATGTAATTGAAAATTAACTTTTTTCTTCAGAATTCATTTTTTTGTGCGGAAAACTCAACTGTTTTGTATAAAATTTGTCTTTTTTCGTTGAAAATTCAATTACTTGGTAGAGATTAATCTTTTTTAGTTCAAAATTTAACTATTAAGTTTAAAATTGATGTATTTTATTAAAAAAATTTTTCTTTCTTTACTGAAAAAACTTTATTGTTTGAAAATATCAACACTTTTTTTGAAAATTCGTCTTTTTGGCTTAAAAATTCATCTTGTTCCGGTTAAAAATGCAGCTTTTGATTAAAATTAAAATCTTTTTCTGATTAATTATTAACTACTACATTTTTTCGTTAAGAAATTATCTTTTTTCGAAAGTTAAATTATTCGGTTGAAAGTAGAACTACTGTGTTAAAAAATCATTATTTTTAGTTGAAAATTTAATTATTTTGTCCAAATTATTTTTTTTCTGGTTAAAATGTAACGTTTTTAACTGAAAAATCAGCTATTCCATTTTTGTTGAAAATTTGTATTTTTTGTAGAAAATTTGTATTTTTTGGTGCAAAATTAATCTTCTTGGTCTAAAATTTAACTATTTAACTGAAAATTCGTATATTTTGTTGAAAATTCTTTTCTTTTTGTTCAATTCAATGGTGCTTTATTTGAAATTCATTTTTTTTGGGTTGGAATATCAACGATTACTTTTTTGTTGCAGAAAATTGAAATCTTTAGTTAAAAATTAACTTTTTCTTTGCAAATTCATATTTTTGAGTTAAACACTTAACTGTTTTGTATCAAAATCGTAATTTTTTATTCTAAATTCAACTATTTGGTTGCAAATTAACTTTATTATTGAAAATTAACTTTTTTGTAGAAATTTCGTCTTTTTAGCTTTAAAATTCATCAATTGAGCTGAACTTTTTTCTTCTTGAATAGACATTTTTTGTTTGTTGTAAATGCAATTCTTTGTAGAAAATGAATCTTTTTCGTTGAAAATTCATCTTTCTTAGTTCAAAATTCAAATATTGGGTTTAAAATGTATGTACTTTGTTCAAAAAACTTATTCCTTCTTGACTGAAAAATCTTGTTCGATTCAAAATGCCAAATCTTTTGTTAAAACTTCGTCTTTTCAGTTTAAAAATTAATCTCTTTATGGTTAAAAATGCAACTTTTAAATATTTTTTTGTTTAGAATATCAACTATTACATTCTTTGTTGAAAATTCATTTTTTTTTAGTTCCAAATTCAACTATTGGTTTTAAAATTGATGTATTTTGTTTAAAATTTTTTTTTTTTTTTTTTGACTAAAAAATCTATCTTGGTTGAAAATGTCAAATCTTTTGTTGAAAATTCATCTTTTTAGTTCAAAAATTATCTCTTTTGTTAAAAATGGATTTTTTAATGTAAAATATAAATAAAAAAATATATTTTGTTGAAAATTTAACTATTTCGTCAAAATTATTATTTTTTTTAGTTAAAATATAACTTTATTAACTGGAAATTTATCTATTCAATTTTGCTTGAAAGTTTATAGATTTTGTTGAAACATTATATTTTTTGGTAAAAAATTCAACTACTTAGTTAAAGGTAGAACTATTTTGTTAAAAATTAGTCTTTTAGCAGAATGGAAAAATTTCTCTAACTTCGAACAAATTCCCTGGTATTTCCAGTTTTTCCAGGTGAGTAGACATCCTGAAAATGTTGCGTAGTCTGCCACACTGCAGTGGAAACTTAACTTAATTTTTTTTTTAATTTCCAGTTTTTTAACCTCATACTTCAAACGTATTAAAAATTAAGTTAACTTTTTATTACAACTAGGTATTATGCTTTAGTCTATAAATTATAAAAATTGTTATTTATTTATCGCAGGCTTCACAGTCTTTCCTCTTTTTCTCATTTTTCCACTCGAATGCAAACTGAAATAATAGAACCCAATGAGAAAATCCAACTATTTTTTATTGAAAACGTTAATTATTTTTCCCTAAAAAGTCTACTATTATAATTTTTGATAAATATTCATCTTTTTCAATGAAAAATGTAATTGTTTGGTTAAAAATTCAACCACGTTGTTGAAAATATAATTATTTTGTTGAAAATTTAAGTATTTGGTTACAAAATTATCTTTTTTGGTTAAAAGTTCAATTCTTCTGTCAAAAATTCGTCTTTTTGGTTTAAAAACTAATTTCATTTGGTAGAAACTTCAACTTTTTAAATTAAAAATGCAACTGGTTTAAAATTAATCCGTTTTTCCTAAAGAATCAACTATGCAGTTAAAAATTCATCCCTTTGGTTAAAAATTTACCTGTTTTGTTGAAAATTCACTTTTTAAGCTCAAAATTCATGTACTTTGTTGAAAATTCGTCTTTTTTGGTAGAATATTAATCTTATTAGTTGACAATTCAACTATTTGGTTAAAAAATCATCTATTTTTTTCAAAATTCAATATTTTTACTAGAAAAATTAAGAGTTGAAAGCGTTTTGAATTGAATTTAATCTAGTACCCACAATAATTTTATTCAAACCAATTTATTATTCTATTTTCGTGAAAAATCTCCTTTTTCCCCCTGTTTTTAGAATATTTTGACATGTGGAGCCTGTTATCGATATAGTTTAAATTTTTTTTACTCCTTGTAAGCATGTGTATTTGTGTGTGAGGGGGGCATAAAAAATGTGTTGTCCGAAATTATAAAAATTTTAGACCATGACTTAATATCTATTTCTAAACTGGTGAAAATCTTTTAAATAACAAAAAAAACAGAACAGACAAATTCAATGTTACTGAATCAAGAGATGACTGAAAAAGAATTTTAATTTGCAACTCTTTAGTTGTAAATGCATTTAATTTCATGATGGCGTTTCAAGAGGCTCTTTTAATGAGAATGAAAAAATGTTGCCTATTGCATATTTCATCATAAACCTTTTTTGAAAGAATAAATATTTGACAGAAAAAAAAAATTTTTTTGAGCCAAAAAGAAACCTTAGGTTGTTTCCTGAGTTTTCTATGTTTTCATGTCGAATCGCCACCCTAAATTTAAAATTGTTTAATACTAAAGGTTTCAAATAAAACCTTTTTTATTATAAATGCATTAAATTTCAATTGTATCGAATTTATAGAGGGTGGCCGCAAAACTTAATTTAAAAAATTGTGTAATTTTTTATTTTACCTGATCATTAACTTCTGAATGAATTAAACAAAAACTGAACAAAATACAATAAGTTGCAAGGAATTTGCAAGAATTCAGGATGAATTCCAAATAACTTCAGATGAACTGCAAAAAATATTCGAAAACATCTTCAAATCTTCGAAAACCTACGAAATTCCTCACTTCTTCTGAATAAATTTTTTGAAATCCATTAAAATATTATAAGATCCCGTGAAATTCTATGAAATCTGATATTTCCTGAAATCTTAAAAAATTTATTAAAATAGCTGAGAGATTTGAAAACCCCTTAAAGTAATTAAAATCCTTGAAAATCTTATAAAATCCCTTGAAATCTTTTAAAATATTTTTAAACTTATGGGTTTTTTTAACTCCTTAAAATTATTTAAATCCTTTTAGACTGTTTGAAACACTTTTAAGTTATTGAAATCAATAAAAAAATTTTTGGAATCTTTTTACATTGTGTACAATTTTTTTAAGTCTTTGGAACCTTTTGAAATCCTTCATACTTTTTAAAGATCTTTAAAATTCCTTAAAATCTTCTAAAATAACCCAAATATTTTAAAAAATACTTTAAAAACTTTTGAAGTACCTAGAATATTCTCGAAGCTCTTGAAAATTACTTTGAATTTTTAATAATACCCTAAAATCTTGAAATCTTTTGGTATCACTACAAATTATTGAAATATATTAAAAATAAAGTAACATATTTTAAATACTGCAAAAGTTTTTGAAATCCATTCTAATTTTTTTAAGTTCTAAAAAATTCCTTAGACTGTTTTTTAACATCCCAAGATATTTCAAATCATATGGAACTTTTTAATGGTCTTCAAAATTCCTTGGAATCCTTTAAAATATCCTACATATTTAAAATCCTTTAAAAACTTTTGAAATCCTTTAAATTTTGTTTAGGCTCTTGAACATAATTTTACCTTAAAATCTCAAAATCTTTTGGAATCACTTCAAATTATTATAATTTATTAAAAATACAGTAAGAAATTTTAAATTCTATAAAAGCTTTTGAAAACCATTGCAATTTTTTAATGCTCTGAAAAATTCCTTGAAATTTTAAAAAATACCCTAAAATCTTTAAACTTCTTTAAAATGCTTTCAAATTATTGGAATATATTGAAAATTCCTTGGATTCTTTCAAAATATCAAAAAATCTTTCAAATTCTTTGAAATTTTTGTAAATACCTGGAAATATTTGAAAATTTTTTAAATCATACGAAATCCCTCAATTCTTGTCAATAAATTTCTTTAAAATACCTTAAAATCATTCAAATCCTTAGAAATCTTATGAAATCTCTTGAAACGTAACCGCATGCAATTTTTTCAAATTCATTAAAATGATTTACATCCTTGAAAATACCTTGCGATTTTTTTCATTGCTTGAAAACGTGTTGGAATCTTTTAAAAAAATCTAAAATATTTCAATTCCCTTGAAACCATTTTAAATCCCTGGAAAATTGTTGAGGTTTCTGAAAATTCTTTGAATTTTTATAAATACCTTAAAATCTTCAAAATCTTCTAAATTCCTTTACATTACTGTAACCTATTAAAAATCCCTTGTACTCTTTTAATTAATTATTTCAAATCCATCACAAGTTAAAATCCTAAGAAAATTTCATTGAATCATTTAAAATATCTAAAAATCTCTCAAATTCTTTGAAATCCAATCAAATTATTGAAATAAATGGAAAATTTCTTGGAATCTTTTAAAATATCTAAAAATCTTTCAAATTCTTTAAAAACTTTTGAAATTATTTAAAGGTCTTAAAAATTCCTGGTAATATTTTTTGAAAAATTCCTCAAATCTTTACAGTTCTTCAAAATCCTTTTAAATTATTGACATAAATTCAAAATTCCTTATAATCTTTTAAAAAATCCCTTGTAACTTTTTAAAGCTTATAAAAATTCCTTGGAATTTTTAAAAACATCCTAAAATTTTCAAAATTCTTTAAAGTCTTTTGAAATCAATTAAAAATTCCTTAGAATCTTTTAAAATATCAAATAAATGTTCAAATTCTTTAAAATCTTTTTAAATTATTGAAATAAATTAAAAACTAGTTGCAACCTTTTAAAATATCCTAAAATATTTAAAACCCTTTACAATATTTGAAATCCCTTGAAACTTTTACACTTCTTGAAAATTTTTTGCAATTTAAAAAAATACCCTAAAATCTTTTAAATCCTTTGGAATCACTTTAAATTACTGAAATATACTAAAAACCCCAAGATATTTCAAATCCTTTTAATATTTTTGAAATTTTTTAAGCTCTTTAAAATTTCTTGAAATATTTTTAAAAAATCACCAATATCTTTTAAATTCTTTGAAATCTGTTGACATTACTGAAATCAATTGAAAATTCCTTAGAATCTTTTTAAATATCCTAAAATATTTCAAATCCTTAGAATTTTTACAAATATCCTAAAATATTTAATCCTTTAAAATACCCTAAGACCCTAGGAAAATGTTAAAAGTTCTTGAAAATTCCTCGGAATTTCTAAAAATAGCTTCAAATTTTTTAAATCCTTCGGAATCCCTTCAAATTATTAAATTCTATATTAAATTCCTTGGAGTCTTTTAAAATATCATAAGATCTTTGGAAACACATTGAATCACATGAAAGTCTTTAAAATCCTACGAAGTCTCTCATTTCTTGTAAAGAAATACTTTGAAATTCATTAAATTATTTTATAATCCCGTGAAATTCCATGAAATTGTGATATTTCCTGAAATCCTAAAAAAATACTAATCAAAACTTTAGGACTTTTAAGATTCCTTAAACTCGCTGAAATCCTCAAAAATCTTATAAAATCACTTCCGAAATTTTAGAAAACTTTTTCAAGCATCATCAAAAATTTGTTTAATCTATTAAAATCATTAAAATCTCCAGAAATTCTTTTAAAAATTCTGTATCTCTTAAAATGCCTTAGAATCTTTTAAAATAGTCTAAAACATTTAAAATCCTTCAAAATTTTCCCGAAACACTTGAAAATTTTTAAACCTCTTGAAAATTCCTTGTATTTTTAAAAACACCTTAAATTTGTAAAATCCTTTGGAAACAGTTCATATTACTCAAATGTATTAAATACCCTCAGATATTTCAAATCCTTTAGAATTTTTTGAAATCCTTAACATTTTTTTAAAGCTTTTAAAAATTCCTTGTAACATTTTTAAAAATATCTACAATCTTTTAAATTCTTTGAAATCCTTTCGAATTTTTGTAATCATTTGGAAATTCCTTGGAATCATTAAAAAATATCAAAAAATCTTTCAAATTAAACTTTAAAATCTTTTGAAATCCTTGGAAACATTTTAAAGATCTCAAAAATTCCTTGGAATTGTTCAAAATACCTTCAATTTTATAAATCCTTTGGAATCACTTCAAATTATTAATACTCTTAAGATATTTCAAATCATTTAAAATCCTTTGGAATCCCTTAACAAATTTTTAAAGATCTTAAAAATTCCTTGTCATATTTTTTAAAATCGCTAAAATCTTTTAAATTCTTTGAAATCCTTTTAAATTAAGGAAATAAACTGTAAATTCCTTGGAATTTTTTTAATTACCCTAAAATACTTTAAATACTTTTAAAACTTTTGAAATACCTTGGAACATTTTGAAGCTCCCAAAAATTCATTGGGATTTTTAAAAAAACTCTAAATCTTTAAAATCCTTCAAAATCCCTTCAAATTACATTACAAAAATCAATTAAAACTTCTTTGGAATCTTTTATAGCACCTGGAAATATTTTAAATCCTTTAAAATCCCTTTAAACTCTCCACAGCTCTTATGAAAATTCCTTGACATTTTAAAAAAACTCTAAAATCTTTGAAATCTTTTGAAATCCCTTAAAAATTTAAAAGCTCTTGGAAGTTCTTTGGGAATTGAAAAAATACCATAAAGTCTTCCAAATTCTTTGAAATCCCTTAAAATTACCGAAATCAATTAAAAAGTTCTTGGAATTTTTTAAAATATCTTAAAATATTGGTAAATTCTTAAAAATCGTTTAAAATCCCTTGAAACGTTTTAAAGTTCTTGAAAATTCCTCGAAATTTGTTAAAATACTGTAAATCTTTCACATTCTTTGAAATACCTTCAAATTATTAAAATTAATCAAAACTTCTTTGGAATCTTTTAAAATATTTGAAACTCTTTAAAGCTCTTAAAAATTCCTCGGATTTTTTAAAAACACCCTAAATACTCAAAATCCTTTGAAATCTCTTCAAATTACATTATTAAAATCAATTAAAACTTTTTTGGAATCTTATAAAATCCCTTAAAATATTTCAAATCCTTTGAAATCCCTTCAAACTTTTTAAACCTCTTGAAAATTCTTTAGTATTTTTAAAAATGCTGTGAAATATCTAAAAACCTTGGAAATTTCTTGAAATTATTGAAACCTGATAAAAAACTCACGAATATTTTAAAATACCCTGAATGATTTCAAAACAATTAAAGAAAATGTAAAAATAGGTATAAACCTGAATTCTATAGGGATTAACGCACGGGTTAATTTATTGAAATAAACGTGACTAAAGTCACCTTATTATTTTTTTAAATTAACTATAGTAAATTTATTTTTAAAAAATGACTAAGAAGTGATCTGAGAACAAAAAGTGACTAAAAGTAACTTAGTTGGTGCCCTGATTATTCTTGACAGTTACTTAAAGTGCTTCTTACAGAAATTCCCCGACTTTTGCAATTTTTTTTTCAAAATCCCTGACTGTCACTGACCAACAAAATTCCCTTATTTTTTTCTGATTTCAGGTTTCCCCTGACTTGCGGCCACCCTGTTTATAGTCAAAGGCCGGAACAGGATAAGCATGGTATGGCTGCCCCCGCTCGGCTGTAGCTCTTATTGCTCTTATTAAGTTGCTACCCCTATAAGATAAATTTTCTTCAAGTATCAACTGAAAAAAATTTGTTTACAAAAGTTATAACAAAATTTGAAAAAACCAAAAAATAAAATTTTCTCGAAAACGGCCTAACCGATGTTGATGGTTAAAATATATGTTATACAGGGTACTAACGAGATTTTGCAAACAAAAATCTAGGAACCAATTCTGTTGATTATAAGGGTATAAAAAATTATTAAAATTTTTTAATAATTTTTTTTAAAGGAAATACTTCTGGCACAACAACTATTTTTTCCCTTATTATGCTCACATTGAAGGCTGAAATATTTTTTTTCGGGAATGATCGAAGCGGTAGATTATAGTTTAAAAAATAAAAACCACTTGTGGGCCCCTCATATGTATGAAATTCTATGAGAATAAGGGGCCAACTAAATGTTTATCTCATGACGTAATAAGTCATACGCAATAGTATAATAAAAACCAAATGCAACAGCATTTTTTGATTAAAAACACATTGTCTTGTGAATTACCCAGTTACTGTATTAGTTGATTTTAAGTAAATAGAAAGTAGATAGTAGATAGTAGATAGTAGATTGACATTTGCCAAACCAATTTCATGTTTGCCCAGGATGCACCACGTGGAGGTCGTCAGTCAGATTAGCGGATCCCTATTATCTCACATGCGGCAAGTCTTACTTCGGCATGTCACAACTGCGGCACCTGTACCTAGTAGATTCTCTCCCGCGCGCCATTTCTCACAGTAAAATTGATATTTTTGCGGCACCTGTCACCAGTGGAAAGGGTTTCAACCAATATTATTCGTGTGGACAGTTACAGGGGTGCCTTCCCGTACCCCAAGAGACGTTGTAACAGGGTAGGGGTTCGACCAACATTATTTTCATGGTCAGCTACAGAGGTGCCTTCTCGCTCCCTATGAGACGTTGGAAAAGGGTTGGGGTTTGACCAAAATTATTTTTAACGCCAGGCACAGGGTTGTCTACTAATGAGAGATGACGCAAAAATGTCAATTTCACTGTGAGAACTGCCGCGCGGGAAAGAAGCTGCTAGGTAGAGATGCCGCAGCTGTTACATGCTGCAGATGTGACATGCTGCAGGTGCGGCATGCTGCGGATTTTACATGTCACGGATGTGACATGCCAGGTATGTAATATGCCGCGGATGTGACTTGCTGACATGTTGATCGGATGTGCTGCAAAAAAATTTTTTTTATTCTTATGGAATTTTTTTATGGGATGTATTTGAGGCACATCTACCGTTTTCTCTATAAATAATGTTTAAATAATCTTTTAAAACATCTCAAAGTTTCATAGGAATCATATAGGTAGAATGTTCTTTAAAAAATTGAAAATCTCAAGCGTATAAGTGGCAGTATCCCGGGCATAACACAGGGTACTCGTACATAATAGCAACCCCTGTAGAACACGTGAGCATTCATTTGTTTTGTCAGTACAAGTGTTTTGGTGATGAAGTTCACTTCATTCTCCGATTTATTTTTCGGTTGAAAAAACTGGTCGCGGTAAGTGTTATTTTCCTTCGATAATCGAACCTTTTCTGATTATCCAATTTTTTTTCATAATATCAATCAATGCCACATCTGCGGCGTGTCACATCTGCAGCATCTGTATCTAGCGGCTTTTTTCCCGCGCGGCAATTCTCACTGTGAAATTGACATTTTTTCGGCATCTTTCATCAGTAGACAACCCTGTGACTGGCGTTAGAAATAATGTTGGTTAAACCTCTACCCTTTTTCAATGCCTCTTGGGGGGCGGAAAAGCACCCCTGTAACTGTCCACACAAATAATATTGGTTGAACTTCTTTCCACTGGTAAGAAATGCCACAAAAATATCAATTTCACTGTTAGAAATGCTGCGCATG